>WNWK01040696.1:0-16844 GCA_009830355.1 Cherax destructor
AGTTCTTTTTTATTTCAAAAAATTTCTAAACTTTTTTTTCAGGCGTTTTTTTTAAAAACTTTCATTAAATTTGGTAAAGGTTTTTCCCTTTTTCCAAATTTTAAAAAAAAAAAAAATCTATTTTTTTGGGATTTCAAGGGAAATTTCCAAAAAGGGGGTAAAGGGGAAACCTATGGAAAAAAATCCAATTTGGGGGGGGGAAATTTTCCATCTTTCCCAATTTTTGGGTTTCAAAAGTTTTTATCATTTCAGAAAAAAATTTTTTTAAAAATTTAAAATAAAATGATTGAATCCTTTTTGGGAAAAAGTTTCATTTAAAATTTTTTAAAAAACTAAATTTTCCCCCAAAATAGTTTTTCAACCCTTTACCCTTTTTTTTTTTTTTTTTTTTCCCCATTTTTTCCCAAAGGGAAAGGGATTTTTTTAAAAAGGAAAAACACCCAAAATTAACCAAAAACGGGGGTTTAAAAAAGTTTTTAAACCCCAAATAATTTAAAGAAAAATTTAAATGTTTTTTTGGGGGGGAGAAATTTTGTTTTGGGGGGGAATTTCCCTTTAAAATAACGGGAAAAAAAACGGGGAAATTTTTCCAAAATTTTAAAGAAAACCGAAAGGGGAAAAAAAAGGGGCCTTACATTATTTTATGATAAAGGCCAAAGCAAAATTTTTTTGGGTTGGGGGGGGGGAAAAAAAAAAAAAAATTTAAAAAAAAAATAAAAATTTAAAATTTAAATAAAAAATTAAAAGGGGGGGTCTATTAAAAATTTGTTTTTTTTTAAAAATTCGGGTTTCACTTCCCTTTTTAAGTACGTATTTATCGGGTTTAAAACAAAAAAAAACCCTTTTTAATGGGGTTTTAAATTTACAGAAAATTCTTTTACATTGAAAATAAAATTTTCTGGAAAAACAAATTCCAACTTATTTTTCCCCCCTTCAAAAAGGAAAAACTTTCGGCCCAAACCTTGTTTCTGTTTTTTCCCCTCCTTTTTTTTAAAAAGCTTTCCCCCTTTTTCCCCCTCCAAAAACCCTTTTACTAACCAAAATGTAAAAATTTTTTAAAAAAAAAAAAAAAGGGGGGGGAAAAAAAACCTTAAAATGTAAAGAACCCGTTAATGAAAAAAAATTGTTTGATGGTTCGAATTTTTTAAAATTTGGGGGAAAAAAATTTCCCCTTTGATTTTTGGCCTTCCATTTCCCGCCAAAAAAATATGATTTTTTTAAACTCATTTGTTTTTTAGGACAAAAAAACCCCAAAAATTTTTTAAACCCCTTTTTAAAAAAAAATTTTTTTCCCAAAATAAAAAAAAATTTAATTTAAAAAAGGGCCCAAATCAACAAATTTAAAAAAGTTTTCCCTTTAAAATTAAAATTCCTTTCCCCCAATTCCGCTTTTTTTTTATTTTTTTAAAAAAATGGCTGTTTAATTCTTTTAAAAAAAATTTTAAATAGTTTTTTAAAGAATTTAATAATTACATTTTGAATTTTTTTTCCTTGAAATTGGAAAAATATTTTTTTTGACTAAATTTTCCCGGTATTTTATATAAACAATAAAATATCTCTATTTTTAATTTTTTTCCTTTTCAAATGAGACCAGAAAACGAGAATACATAAAAATACCAAAGAAAAAAACTGAAAGTCCGGTTTAATCGAAAAAAAAAGGGTTTTTTTTTTTTTTTTATTTATGGTACGGGGTTTTTTTTTTGAATGAACCGACCCTTTTTTATGTATGCCTACCAGACTAGTCTTGTTGCAAACCTTTGCACTTTCTCTAGTTTCCTTACATGCTTGGCTAGGTGAGGGTTCCAAACTGGCGCTGCATACTCCAGTATGGGTCAAATGTACACAGTGTACAGGGTCCTCAATGACTTCTTATTAACCCTTTGGGGGTCGATAGGCCTTCTCAGGAAAGTGTTCCTGGGGTCGAAAATTTTGGGAAAAAAAAAAAAATTTTTTCTTATGAAATGATAGAGAATCTTTTCCGATCATAACGCCACCAAAATTATGAAATTTGGATTGAAAACTAACGGAATTATGCTTTCAGAAGTTAGCGGTAGCCATGACACTTACGCATCGGCGATTTTGCCCACTTTGAGCCCTATTTTCGACAAATTCCATTGTTTCAGTCTCCTAAAATTATAGCTATTTCTAGAACTCCATTTCTTCTATTGATTGAGCAAGAAACCGCCTATTTACCAATTTCATCTACCCAAAATAGTGGTCAGAAAATGGCAATTTTCCAATTTCACACAAATTTCAAACGATGCCAATTTCAAAATAGGGTCCAGAGTAAACAAGGCAGACATTCCTGGCACTAAAATAACATGTTCTCTGTTCATTAGTCACGTCTCCAGGCCCCTGTTCTATTACTTTTGCTTTTCATTTTGAATTTTTATTCTCAAAAAAAAATAGAAGATTTACTGTTATGTATACAACTGCATCATTGTAAAAATGGTATAAATAATATCAGAGCACTTGTGCAGAATATAAGACTCACCAGTTGATGTGCATTGAGGCATGGTGTGATTTGTTTACTTTGAACATCGCAAAATCGAACATTTTCGCTACTTTAGCTCAATTTCAAGGTACTTGTCATTGTCATACCAATCAAAATCATCTCTATTTCTGTAATATATCTTCCATTCTATCAAATGAGACCAAGAAAACGAGAATACATCAATAAATACCATACGAAAATCGACTGCAAAGTCGTGTTTTAATCGAAAAACGGTGTTTTTTTTTTTTTATTATGCAGTGTGTACTGCGGATTTTTTATACTGGCACACTGACCACACAGACCCATTCTTTCATATGTATGCCTACCAGACGTTTTCTGCTTAAATTGAGGCCGCTAGAATTTGGGCATACTAGTACGGCACCAACCCCTGCTCAAAAACGTACTAGTACGGCACTGACCCCCAAAGGGTTAAGATGTCGGAATGCTGTTCGTAGGTTAGCCAGGCGCCCGTATGCTACAGCAGTTATTTGCTGACGTGCGCCTCAGAGATGTGCCGTGTTATACTCACCCCAAAATCCTTTCCTTTGAGTGAGGTTTAAAGGCTCTGGCCTCCTAGACTCTACTCCGCCTGTGGTCTTCTTGACCTTCCCCAATCTTCATGACTTTGCACTTGATGGGGTTGAACTCCAGAATCAGTTTCTGGACCAGGCCTGAAGCCTGTCCAGATCCTTCTGTAGTTCTGCCTGGTCTTTGTACGATTGACTTCTTCTCATTAACTTCACATCATCTGCAAACAGGGACACTCGGAGTCTATTCCTTCCATCATTTGTTACAAATACAGAAACAGCACCAGTCCTAGGACTGATCCCTGTGGCGCCCACTCTGACACCTCGCCACGTATCAGACTCGCTGTTGTTTTCCCTGACAGGTATTCCCTGATCCATTGTAGTGCCTTCCTGTTATCCCTGCCTGGCCCCTCCAGCTTTTGCACTAATCTCGTGTGTGGAATTGTGTCAAATGCCTTCTTACAGTCTAAGAAAATGAAATCTACCCACTCCTCTCTCTCTTGTCTTACTGCAGTCACCCTGTCATATAACTCCAGTAGGTTTGTGACGCAGGATTTCCCATCTCTTAAACCGTGCTGGCTGTCGTTGATAAGCTCATTCCTTTCTAGGTGCTCCACCACTCTTCTGATAATCTCCATGACCTTGCATATTATACATGTTAGTGACACTGGTCTGTAGTTTAGTGCTTCGTGTCTGTCTCCTTTTTTAAAAATTGGGACTACATTTGCTGTCTTCCATACTTCAGGTTGTCGCCCTGTTTCGATAGATGTGTTGAAGATTGTTGTTAGTGGTACACATAGCGCCTCTGCTCCCTCTCTCAGGACCCATGGAGAGATGTTATCCGGCCCCATCACCTTTGAGATATCTAGCTCGCTTAGCAGCCTTTTCACTTCCTCCTCGGTTGTATGTATTGTGTCCAACACTTGGTGGTGTACCCCACCTCACCGCCTTTCTGGAGGCCCTTCTGTCTCCTCTGTGAACACTTCTTTGAATCTCATGTTGAGCTCCTCACACACTTTGTGGTCATTCTTGTGACCTTCCTCCTGATTACCTGATCCTTGACTGTTGTTTTTCTCCTGATGTGGCTGTACAACAGCTTTGGGTCAGATTTGGCTTTGCTGCTATGTCATTCTTGTATTGTCTTTGGGCCCCTTCTTACCTGTGCATATTCATTTCTGGCTCTACGACTGCTCTCATTCTCCTGGGTCCTTTGCCTTTTATTTATCTTCCATTCCCCAGCACACTTGGTTTTGGCTTCCTGCACTTTGGGTGAACTACGGCTCATCTTGGCTTTTTGTTATTCCTGTTACCCTTGAGTACAAACCTCTCCTCAGCTTTCTGTACCCCTCAAGGGAGGTTCCTTGATGCTGGTGAGGGGCTCTTCATCTAGAGAATTGGATTTGTGCTCCAGTTCCCTGAATTAAGCCTGAATACCTTCCACATCCCCCCCCCCAAGTGCGGTATAATCCTATGGGTTTAGAGCTTCCCTATGATTATAAAAATAATAATCCTAAGCTTTCTTGCATATTGTTGTCATATATTCCATTATCTCATTTACTGACTTCCCTGCTAGCTCTCTGTCCCACTGAACTCTGTGCAGGAAGTTCTTCATGCCTATGTAGTCCCCATTCTTGTAGCTAGGCTTCATTCGTCCGGCCCTTCCTGCTTCCCCCTCCACTTGTAACTCTATTATGTATTCGAAGCTTAGAACCACATGATCACTGGCCCCCAAAGGGGTCTTTCATATGTGATGTCCTCAATATCTGCACTACTCAAGGTGAATACCAGGTCCAGTCTCGCTGGTTCATCCTCTCCTCTCTCTCTGGTAGTGTCCCTTACATTCTATTTTTGTTCTGTCTCAAGTCTAGGAACACCCTCTTGTATGCTGACTATTCCTTCAGCCATGGTTTCTCTTGCAGGATCCTGTTTTGCACTGTTTCTGTCTTGAAAATCAGCTTGACCCCCCATTTTCTCCCCTTCAAGTACCTCCCTATTCTCTGAAAATTTACTATCTCAGACATGTCATCTTCGCCTATTTCTCTGATGATGTTCTCGTCCCACCCTTGCGGGCCGCTAGCCTCATTGCAGTGCTCCTCTCCTAGTACATGACTGTCTCCACTACCACTATTACTACTACTACCACTTCCACTACTTACTCCATTATTACCCCACTCTCTTGTACCCTCCCCTGTCTGCCTGCCTATAAATACCCCTTCCTCCGTCTCTGTGTGTTAGTGTGACTTTTAAATGGTCCAAGTCGGGCGAAACGTCGCGTAAGCTCCTCCCTTTATACGTGCGGGTTGTGTGTATTGATGTTTTCAATCATCTGTCTTTCCTCCTGCCATCTTTCATTGTGTATCCTTAACTTGCTCTACTGAAGCCAGTGAATAAACACTGACTCCTCCTCTCCGCCTCCATTGCCTTTTCTCTCTCTCCCCAATGTTTTCCAGTAGCTCTTGGTGGCCTGGTCGTGCCACTGCATATGACCTGTCCCCCTCTCTCCACCTTCATCCCCCTTCCCCACCCACACTCCCAGCTGCTCTCCCCCTTCATTCCTCAGCCCTGCTTGGTGCGCTGATAGGGCGTTAGCGTTGGTTATGTCTCCTTCATTCCCGTTGGGTTTCTTGTTTGGTAGGGGTGTACCACCTTCAGATGCTATGTCCCCTCTGGTCCATACCCCTGTAACTCACTTCAGCCTATTTACCTCACATTCTAGAGCCCTTATCCTGGCTATTGCAGCTTCAACTTGTGACTCCCATTTTTTCTTCTCCTCCTACAACCTCCCTTCCAATTTCACACAAAGCTCTGCCTCCATCCTTTTCTCCATTTTTGCAGAAACCTCACCTAGTTTGCTCTCCCACTCTTGTTCCATCCTTTTGCATTGCTCTTCCATCCATTCTACCCTACTAGAGCTGTTCTCCTCTGATCCCATGGGCCTTTGAGTTCACCTCTGAGCCATCATTGTTTGCTGTAGTTGTCTGTGTTTGAGGGAGTGTAGGGTTTAAGGGGAAGAGAGATGGGGAGAGGGACAGGGAGAGTGACGGAAGGGTGGAGAAAGATTGGGAAGGAGGCTAGAGGGAAAAGGGGTGGAAGGGAGAAAAGAGAGAGGAATGGGGGGACAGGGGGAGGGAGAGGGAGAGAAAAGGGAGAGGGGAAAGAGCAAAACAGAGAAGGGAGAGGGGAGAGAGAGATGGAGAGAGAGAGAGAGAGAAGGGAAAGAGGGGAGAGAGAGTGTAGGGAGGGTGTGAGTGGGTGGGAGGGGAGTTGTAAGGGGAAGAGGGAGGGAGCCAGGGAGAGTGGGAAGGAGGCTAGAGGGAAAGGAGGTGGAAGGAAGGAAAAGAGAGGAGAATGGGGGGGAGGGAGGGAGAGGGGAAAGAGCGAGAGAGAAGGAAGAGGGAGAGAAAGGTTCGAGAGAGGAAAGGCCAGGGAGGGGAGGAGGGGGATGAGGAAGGGGAGGCGATAGAGGAAGAGGGAGGAGGTGGGGGAGGCTCTAACAGTCAAAGGCTGTGTGAATTAGTGCCCTTGTGCGTATGTACCCACGTGTTTGAGCCCGTGTATGTGTGTGTTTATGAGTCCTTATGTACCCATGTATGTACTACCTATGTACCCAATCCCTTGGTTCACACTGTCACTGTCTTTGTGTGCTTAAAATTACTATCAGTTGATTATTATTATTATTATAATCAAATAGAAGCGCTAAACCACAAGGGTCATACAGCGCTGCAGGTTATTGCAGGATGCAGGGAGAATGGGTTGTAAGAGGGAGATGGATGATTAGTAGGGTATGGAGTGCAGCAGGATAGTGGATAGTGCAGGGAGAAAGGGTAGCAAGAGATCGAGGTAGAAGGGACTGAGGGAGGTGCTAAAGGTATAATCTTAAGAGTTTGTGTAGTAAGTCAGTTTCAGTCAAAAAGTCAACGAGAGAGTCAGGATTAAAGGAGGGTCCATCAGCAAGAAGGGAAGGTAAAGAAAGGGCCGCAGAGCGAAGACGCCGTTGGAGGTAAATTCTGTGCGCTCGTTGATAAAGTGGACAGTCCAACAGAATATGTCGAACAGACACTGGGAACCTGACAATGCTCACAGAGAGGGCAGGAGCCTCTCCATGAGATACCTGTGTGTAAGACGAGTGTGGCCAATGCGAAGACGGGAGAGTGTAGTCTCCCAACCTCGACATTGGTGCGAAGGTGGGTAGCAATGACCGCAAAATAGTTAGTAAAAGGAACACCTCTATATGAAACTGGAAGGTCATGTACTGCTGACAGCGCAGCAGTGTCTGCCTATTCATTGCCCTGTACATCAACATGACCCGGGACCCAACAAAAAACAATATCTTTGTGCTTGCTAGAGATACGGTGTAACCAAAGTTGGATACGAAGAACTAGGGGGTGAGCTGTATCAATTTTACGGATAGCCTGTAAAGCACTAAGGGAGTCTGAAACGACCACAAATGGTGATACAGGCATAGATGCAATACGGATAAGTGCCACAAGAATGGCATACAATTCAGCCGTAAATATGCTAGCCGAGGGTAAAAGATGCTGCGAATCCGACGCCATCAGACGACTTTGAACCATCGGTGTACACTGCGATGGCATGGGAATGAGAATGGAAGTGGTCTATATAAAAAGAGCGAGAAGCCGCCGTAGGTAGGCGGGCTTTCGCGCAAGGTAGAGGAATAGAACAGACATGGACAGCAGGAACTACCCAAGGGGGTAGGGGAAAGGAAGATGTCACATGAACATATAGAGGTGGTAGCTGAAGGGAAGACAGGAGTGAATGTAGACGAAGAGAAAGGGACGAAGTAAGCAGGAGCACTAACAAATAAAGAGCGTCACTAACATCTGTAACAATCCTATACATGGAAGGATTGCGGAGGTCATGAGAGCGAACATAATAGCGAATGCAATGTGCATCACAACGATCGGATAAGGAAGGAATGTTCGCTTCTACATAGAGGCTCTTAACCGGGGAAGAACGAAATGCACCAAGGCATAAGCATAATCCCTGGTGATGGATGGGATTAAGGATGGAAAGAGTAGCAGGTGAGGCCGCCGAATATATCTGGTCACCATAATCGAGTTTTGATAAAATTAGGGCTGAATGTAGAAAAAGGAGAGTTCTACGATCAGCCCCCCACGAAAGATGTGCAAGCTATTTTAGGAGGTTCAGCCGGCTATGACAAGTTGCCTTCAGAGGTAATGTGAGGTTTCCAGGACAATCGACGGTCAAACAGGAGGCCAAGAAACCTGACTGTATCACGTTCTGGGATACGTGAGCCGTATAGGTACAACGGATGATCAGAGACCACTGAACGTCTAGTAAATGTAATTTGATGAGTTTTGCTACTAGAAAATTTAAACCCATGAGAGGTGGCCCAATCGGAAACTCGGTTGACGGCATGCTGGAGGGAAACTGCAATGAGTTGACAGTCAGCACCCGCACAAGCTATAGCAAAGTCATCCACATAAAGTGATGACCAAATGTTGGATGGGAGAACTGATGCCAGATTATTTATAGCAAGGAGAAATAGTGTTGTGCTCAGAACACAACCCTGGGGAACACCTTCAGCTTGGACAAAGTCCGGGGAAAGCTCATTACTAACCCAGACACGGAAATGTCTTTCAGTTTGAAAGCCTTAAGGAAAAATGATAGATTGCCCGGAGGCCTAAGGAGGGCCTGGGTCAAGATATTATACTTCCAAGTTGTGTCATAGCTCTCAAGATCAAAAGATGGTGATAACCGAGTGGTTATAACAAAGGCATTACGATATACTATCAAAGCACAGTAAGGTCAATGGCAGAAGGGCCCCTTTACAAAAAGCCATATTGCCCTAGTGGAGAGACTACTGCAGTCTCTAAATACCACATCAAACGTCTATTAACTAGACGTTCCATCACCTGCAAACTGCACTGGTAAGAGCGTTGGGATGGAGTGGGAGGTATCATGTCCCGTAGTACCCGGTTTGCAAAAGGAAGAACAATAGTAGACTTCACAGCTGGGGAATAACCCTTGGACCATATAAGATTGAAAGAGTCGTAAGAGGACAGTAAGAGCAGACTGATGTATATGCTGTAGCATATGAATATGTATGCCATCTGGTCCAGCTGCCGATGATCGGCAAGCAGAGAGTGTTGTTCCAGTTCTTGAAGGGTAAAAGGGCACATTATAAGATTCTTCTCCGAGAGAAGAAAATCTAAGGGCTTTAACTCGCTGCAGACTTAGAAGAAAGGAACGAGGGGCACAGATGGAGCCCTGAAAAATGTGGGCCAGATGATTACCAACTCATCGGCAACGGCAAGAGGGGTGTGTTATATCGACACCGGCAACCTGAAGAACAGGAGCCGGGTCGGGAGAATTTACCACCAATTTTCCGCACTTTCTTCCAGACTGCACTCATTGAGGAAGGAATGACCGTAGAAACGTAATCTCGCCAGCAAGTGGTTAGATCACGTATGACACGGCGAGCAATTGCTCTCTTCTGCTTAAAATCAAGGGGGTCCTCTGTGGTTCTGTTATACCGATACCCCGCCCCACGCAGCGCTTCAAACGTACTGCCTGAGCACAAGCAGGAGACCACCAAGGCACGCACTCTGGGAATGCTTGCTCGAGGTTTGTGGGATAGAATGCGGCCCGTGAAGACAGAGGACGAAAGAGATGTAAAACTTCATCAATGGAGGACGAAGAAGGAACCCCATGAAAGGCAGTAGTTGTGCGTAAAGGCCATTTCGCCCGGTCAAACTACACGTGGGCTACGAGGAGGTGGCGAATCACAAGGGGCCTAAGGATGATTAAATGATCGCTATCATGAAAGTCCGGGAGGACAGACCAGGTGAAGTCAAGGACAGTTGATGAAGAGCAGATGGAAAGATCATGCAGGAGAAAGAATGAGTTCGGGGATCAAAATAGTAGGAGTAACTCCGTATTTAAAACATGGAGGGGAGAGAAGAAGAAATGCCTCAACTGAACGCCATGGGAGTCACAGTGGGCCCTCCCCAAAGAAAATGGTGTGCGTTAAAACCCAAGTAGAGAAGGGGTTGCGGCAAGGAAGAAACCAGAAAATCAACATCTGGGATAGACAATGCTGCAAGGGGAGAGATATAAAGAACAGAGTGTATACCACTTATTTAAGTGGATATAAGCTCATGTGTAATGTAGAGAATGAACATAGAGCTGACGGAAGGGAATACCACAAAGTATAAGAATAGCACTTTCGTTAAAGGTTCCATCCAAAAAGGATCCGCTGAATATAAACAAATCATAGCCTGAAAAGGGCAGGATAACAGAGGATTGCAATTTGGGTTCTTCAAAAAATACACCAACAGGAGAAAACTGGGAGAGTAACACCTGAAGTCACCCCGGTTACCCCTGAGGCCCGAATATTCCACTGCAAATAAGCCATGATTTATAGAGAGAAAGATAGAAGTTCAGGTTAGAGGATCTATGGACTAGGGTTAGAAAGTCCATGTGGAGGCAGCGGAAGACTCGTAATCAGAGAAGGAGTGGGACGCTGTGAAGGAAGGAGGGTGTAGACGAAGAGAGAGGAGGAGAAACCGAGGTGGAGCGGTGTCCATCAACGTTCCAGACTTCTTCAATAAATTCTGCGATAGCTTCCAGATTTTCGGAAGACAAAGATGCAGAATGTGGACTACATTAGAAATGGAAGGAGAGGGAGCAACTATGGGGGAGTCTATAGACTGTACTAAAGTAGGAGGTGGAGATGGAAGAAGAAACTGTCAAGGGGTTTGGGGAGGGGACAGGGATGAAGATATTGAACGGGAGGAGGATGAACCTCCACATACATTACAGAACTAGTCGGAGGGCGAAGATCCCGGCAATAGGGATTTTTTGCCGGACTTATGAGAAGAAGGGCGCTGAGGTTTAGTGGAAGGACGAGGACGTGAGACTCAGAACTGAAAGGAAGGAGTAGGGAAGGAGTGTGGACAGTTGGGATGCCGAGGTAGGGATCTCGGAGCCAAGAACATCAAAAGGATTCGAGACAGGGGTGACTGAGGATGTTGTAACCACAGAGGAAGTCGAGGAAGTTGGGACCCCAGAAGTGGGGCGACATTTAGCAATGCAGAATAGGAAATACGGGAAGTCTCCTTATAGGCGTAGATGAGAGACGGCCATAGCATATGAGAAGCCTTCCGCCTCTTTGAGACAACGGATTTCCCGATCATTCAGGTAAACCTGACAATGGCAAGAGTACGATGGATGTGCTTCATGACAGTTAAGGCAAGTGGGAGGTAGAGTACAAAAGGACTGGCATGGTCGTCGGCACCACAGACTGGGCATTCGGCCATGGACCTGCAATATTTCGCTGGATGACCAAAACGCCAGCAGTTTCTACACTGTTGGGGTAGGGGTCACCTTCAACTTGTAAACGTTGGACCTGCAATGTGACCAAGGTGGGAGTTCACGGCAGTCAAGAGTTAAATGAGCTATATTGCAAGGATAACGTCTTCGCTTATTGGCAGGGAGGACAAAAGTGTCCACCTTAAGGATAGGGAGTTCTTGGAGCTCAAGCTGCTCCAAAATGTCATCACCACATGTCTGGAAATTCCATTGGACAATGGTTTTGGGTAAAATGACAGAACCACTACAAGAATTGAGAGAATGATGCTTGTCAATAGTGATAGGAACAGTATCTATGGTCATAAGAAGAGAAAGATCACAAGCTTGGCCAGCATTCTGGACCGTGATGATGTGAGTGCCGCTCTTGAGAGTGTGAAATGAGATATCTTTACCAACATGGCATAGCAGAGCCTTACTAATACTATGGTCTGAAAGATAGGTATTAGGAGAAGTCGGTCTTAAGAGTAAAAAACTTTGTCCATTGAGTAGTGTGAAACAAAGAGCTTAAGGGGAGTGCGTGACGAGCTGGTCGTTTCTGAGATGGACGAGAAGGAAGTGTCGAATCGTCATATAAGGGTCGTGGTCGTTTGTGTGCGGGACTGGGGGTGGTCCAACGTGTGACGGGTGGGCAATTCGAAAATTGCTGCACCGTTAAGGGAGAAGCCGGAATCAAGGTCAGAGAACAGCGAAGGTCAGACGGATCAAAAGGGCCAGTCGGATCCCCGGTACCTGAAGCAGGTGATGAACCGGCACCAGCAAGAGGTACAGGGGTATTAGGGTTGTCCGAAGAGTTGTCCATTAACGAGGTAGGGTCAGAACTAGGTGCAGTATCAAGGGGTCCGGGGGTAGGTTCACAGATTAGAGCATCCATGGTTAGGTTACTTCTTTCTTTTTGTTTTTAAGAAAAAAAAAAAAAAGAAAATAAAATAAAAATAAAAAAAAGAATAAAAAAAGAGGGGAACGTGGAGGAATAGCCCCTAGGAGGAATGAAAGGGGCGTAAACCCCCTCGGCGCCCAAGAGGACCTCAACACCGCAATTAGTGCAGATGCTGCATGGAACCCGTGCCATACACTACCCTTCATGCCAGTAAACCAGCAATCCGGGATAGCAACCTCACATCCACTGAGCCACCTCGGCGGACAAAAGAGAGGGCAGCCGGATATCCGCCACAAAGTATACCGCCTTCGGCCACCACCCCCAGAATCCGAAAGGTGGCCTGCAGAGATACACCTGTCGCCCGAAAGATACCCAAGGCCACCCCCTGGGAGACCGGAGAGGTATCGGGACATCCTCAGGCGATCCAGATTCCACGGCAAACTACACCACCGCCAAGAACCTCAACGGAATGAGATTGGACCACGGTACCCTTCCCCCTACCTAGGAACTAGAATGCCTGTGGAGAGAAGCTCCCAGGGTAAAAAAATGGGAAGGAAATAAGGGAGGGATGAGGAGGAGGAGGAGGAGGAAAGGGAAACAGGAGGATGGGGAAGATGGGAAAGGGGAGGGGGGATTGGGGGGTAATTAGGTTCGGTCTGAGGAAGAAGACCAAAAGGTCCAATTCCTCAGACCGATAGCCTCTTTACCGCGTCAAGGAGCCCCCTTAAAGAGGAATGCTTTTCGTAGATCAATGAAGATTCCCAGTGGAACTTCTTTCTTATCAAGTGCGGTGTATATTAAGGCAACAAAACTCTCCCAGGCTTCCTTTTTCTGTAGCTTCTTTGGAAATTCTGATCACTCCATGATTTTCCTGACCTGTGGTTCAGTGAAGATGCCAGCATATGTATAATGGCATCATTTGTGTTTTTGTTGGTCCTGAATCCGAACTGACTGGGGTTGAGTACATTGTGTGAGAAGAGATAGGAATAGATCTGCCTATGAATTAATTTTTCAAAGATTTTTTGAGAGTAGTAGTAAATTAGATATTGGTCTATAATTATTTAAGTCTGTTTGATCACCTCCTTTATGGATTGGGGTGACCCTTGCTGTTTTGAGAATTGATGGGAATGTGGAGGTTTCGATGGATTTATTGAAGTGTGTTGCAATAATTGGTCACAGTACCTGTGAAGCTTTTTTGTACATAAAAGATGGTAGGCTATTTATGTCTCCTGCCTAGTTTTTATGGGTGTCGATTAAGAGCGAGACTTCTATTGGGTTGGTAGGAGCTAGGAATAGTGTATTAGGGTAGGTGTTGGTGAGGTAGTCTGTTGGACGTGTGTTCGTGCTTGGGATTTTACTCACTAGATTCTTTCCTGTCTAGATTAATCTTTCCTGTCTCAGTTGGGAGTAGGGGTTCATCTGTTTTTGATAATTTGATGGTATTGTTCTTGGATATCTTTTTATTTCCTAGAATTGCTGATAGGGTTTTCCAGGTCTTTTTCATATCCCCTTTTGAGGTTTGGAATCTGCTCTCATAATACAATTTTTTTTGACCTTCTTATCAGGCTGGTAAGGATTGATGAGTAGCGTTTGGATTGTTCTCTTGTTATTAAACCCCTTGTGTATTGTTTTTCGTATTGGTGTCTTTTGTTAATGGATTTAAGGATGCTGGGTGTTAGCCAGGGATTGTGGAGTCTCTTTGCTGTGATCTGTTTAGTTTTTTTTAGGGCAATGTTTGTTATAGAGGTGGTGGGTTTTTTTAAGGAAATTATTGATGCAGTCATTAGTATCTGAATATGATTCTATCTCATGATTCCAGTCGATGTCAATCATAGCTGATTCGTTATGTAGTCTGAAGGTAACTTTTGAGATATCTTGGGGCAAATTGCCTAGGTTGGTTATGAGAAATGTTGGGTAGTGGTCAGTGGTGGTGTCTGTGATTATGCCTGATTTCAGAGGGGATATAGTGTTAGTCCAGATGTGGTCTAATAATGAGATACTTGTTTCAGAGATTCTTGTAGGTTTTGATATTGTTGGTAGTAATAAGCAGTTGTGCATAGTGTTTGTGAATTCTGTTACCTGTGGGTCCTGGTCATGAAGGAGATTTATGTTAAAGTCTCCTGTGAGCAGCAAATGGTCTTTGTTCATGTGTGCATCAGTTATCAGGTTTCCTAATTTTTCACTAAAGTGGTGAATGTTGGACTGCGGTAGTCTGTAGATGTTGATCACTGTGAGGGTTTTTTGCAGGTCTTTTGATTTAAATTTAGCTACGATATATTCTCCATGCTCATCACTTGTCAGGAGTTATTAATACATTCAAGTTGATCTGAGTAATATATAGCTAGTCCACCCCCTCGCTGATCAGTCCTACAGTTGTGTATGGCTGAGTAACCTGGGATGGCATAGACAGCTGTAGTAATAGGTTTTAGCCAGGTGTCTCAGTGAGTGTGATGATTGATATGTTGGTCTGTAGGGATTGGAGTAGTGCTGTGAGGTCATCATAGTAGTTCTTGTGATTTCATAGCCAATCTGTGTTCTGACACTAATATTAGATACTGAAATTGTACTCAAATAATAATAATAATAAGATAGTGCATAAAAATAATAATAATAATAATGATAGTTCTAGGTAGTAGGTTGGTACACAGCAACCACCCAGGGAGGTACTACCGTGGAAAGATAAACACAAAGCATTGTTAAATGTGATCTTTATGCACGTTTCGCCTCATAAACTGCAGATTTCAGACAGATCTACCTGAGTAGATCTGTCTGTGACTAATACACATGGTCATGTGATCAATAGGATCACATATACCTCTATGTGTTTATTTTCCATTTTCGTATTGTTACCATTTATTTCCATCGAGTACATATCTTCTCCTAGCCAAGTGAGTGTAACGAAAGCCTGTAATTGTTTTACATGATGGTAGGATTGCAAGGGCTGTCTTTTCTGTCTCATAAACATGCAGATTAAGGTATGTCTTGTTACTTCTACCACTTTGGTCACACCACATTCATGTAAAGCTATATATATGAACCCTTCTGGAGTTTTCTTCTATTTTCTTATAGTTCTTATTTCCTCTTTCCATGGAGTGAACAGAATTCTTCCTCGAAGCCATGGGCGTAGGGATAAAATGCCGACAAGTAGTAACCTTCTGTAAAATAAATGTAAGGAGAACTTTTCCTTTGTCACCAGCTCAGTGGAAACGGCGACGGTTAAAGAAGAATATGATAGTGAGAGAGAGAGCATGTATAGTCTTATAGAGGGATAAGAGGTAAAATTGGAAAAGTTTACTGAGTTCTAGGAAGTAGGTTGGTAGACAGCAACCACCCAGGAAGGTACTACCGTCCTGCCAAGTGAGTGTAAAACAAAAGCCTGTAATTGTTTTACATGATGGTAGGATTGCTGGTGTCTTTTCTGTCTATAAACAGCAAGATTTCAGGTACATCTTGCTACTTCTACTTACACTTAGGTCACACTACACGTTCATCTACAAGCATATATATACACACCCCTCTGGGTTTTCTTCTATTTTCTTACTAGTTCTTGTTCTTATTTCCTCTTATCTCCATGGGGAAGTGGAACAGAATTCTTCCTCCGTAAGCCATGTGTGTCGTAAGAAGCGACTAAAATGCCAGGAGCAAGAAGCTAGTAACCCCTTCTCCTGTATATATTACTAAATGTAAAAGGGAAACTTTCGTTTTAAATTTTGGGCCACCCCACTTCGGTGGAAACGGCCGACATGTTGAAAGAAGTAGTAGTTTACTGAGTATACCAGGTAAAGTGTATGTCAGGGTTATTATTGAAAGAATTAGAGGTAAGACAGAGAGTAGGATTGCAGATGAGCAAGGAGGCTATAGAGTGGGTAGGGGATGTGTAGATCAAGTGTTTACAGTGAAGCATATATGTGAACAGTATTTAGATAAAGGTAGAGAATTTTATTGCATTTATGGATTTAGAAAGGCATATGATAGAGTGGATAGGGGAGCAATGTGACAAATGTTGCAAGTGTATGGAATAGGTAGTAAGTTACTGAAGGCTGTAAAGAGTTTTTATGAGGATAGTGAGGCCAGGTTAGGTGTGTAGGAGAGAGGGAATTACTCCCAGTAAAAGTAGGTCTTAGACAGGGATGTGTAATGTCACCATGGTTGTTTAATATATTTATAGATGGGGTTGTAAAAGAAGTAAATGCTAGGGTGTTGGGGAGAGGGGTGGGATTAAATTTTGGAGAATTAAATGCAAAATGGGAGTTGACACAGTTACTTTTTGCTGATGATACTGTGCTTATGGGGGATTCTAAAGAAAAGTTGCAAAGGTTAGTGGACGAGTTTGGGAGGTGTGTAAGGTAGAAAGTTAAAAGTGAACATAGATAGAGTAAGGTGATGAGGGTATCAAACGATTTAAATAAAAAAAATTGGATATCACATTGGAGAGAGGGATTATGGAAGAAGTAAATGTTTTCAGATATTTGGGAGTTCACGTGTCAGCGGATGGGTTTATGAAGGATGAGGTTAACCATAGAATTGATGAAGGAAAAAAGGTGAGTGGTGCATTGAGGTATCTGTGGAGACAAAAACGTTATCCATGGAG
>WNWK01040697.1:0-16842 GCA_009830355.1 Cherax destructor
ACAGTCCCAATGTAGTGTAGATGGCAGTCCCCCAGTAGTGTAATGCGTCCACATGTGTGTAGAGCAGTCCTACATGTAGGGAGATGGGAGTCCTACATGTAGGGGATCAGTCCTACATGGGTAGATGACAGTCCTACGTAGTGTAGATACAGTCCTACATGTAGTGAGATGCAGTCCTACATGTAGTGTAGATGCAGTCCACATGTAGGAATGCAGCCTCATGTAGTGTAGATGCAGTCCCACATGTAGTGTAGATGCAGTCCACATGTAGTGTAGATGGGTCCCATGTAGTGTAGATGGCAGTCCTACATGTAGTGTGATGGGATCCACATGTAGTGAGATGACAGTCCACATGTGTGTAGATGCAGTCCCCACATGTAGTGTAGATGGCAGTCCTACATGTAGTGTAGATGCAGTCCCCCCATGTTGTGATGACAGTCCACATGTAGGAGATGACAGTCCCACATGTAGGGAGATGAAGTCCCACATGTATGTAGATGCAGTCCTACATGTGTTGTAGATGCAGTCCTACATTGGAGAGACAGTCCACATGTAGTGTAGATGCAGTCCCCACATGTGTGTAGATGCAGTCCCATGTGTGTAGATACAGTCCTACATGGTGTAGATACAGTCCCATGTGTGTAGATACAGTCCACATGTTTGATACAGTCCTACATGTAGTGTGATGACAGTCCTCATGTGTGTGATGCAGTCCTACATGTGTTTTAGATGACAGTCCTACATGTAGTGTAGATGCAGGGCCTACATGTAGTGTAGATGACAGATCCACATGTAGTGTAGATGACAGTCCTACATGTAGTGTAGATGGCAGTCCACATGTGTTTTAGATGACAGTCCCTACATGGTAGTGTAGATGCAGTCCTACAGTGTAGTGTAGATAGCAGTCCTACATGTAGTGTAGATGGCAGTCCTACATGTGTTGTAGATGACAGTCCCCATGTAGTGTAGATGGCAGTCCTACATGTAGTGTAGATGGCAGTCCTACATGTAGTGTAGATGACAGTCCTACATGTAGTGTAGATGACAGTCCACATGTAGTGTAGATGACAGTCCACATGTAGTGTAGATGACAGTCCTACATGTAGTGTAATGCAGTCCTACATGTAGTGTAGATGACAGTCCACATGGTGTAGATGACAGTCCCCACATGTAGTGTAGATGGCAGTCCCACATGTAGGTAGATGACAGTCCACATGTAGTGTAGATGGCAGTCCTACATGTAGTGTAGATGAACAGTCCACATGTGTTGTAAGACAGTCCTACATGAGTGTAGATGACAGTCCCACATGTGATGTAGAGACAGTCCACATGTGTTTAGATGACAGGGCCTACATGAGTGTAGATGACAGTCCCATGTAGTGTAGATGACAGTCCCACATGTAGGAGATCAGTCCTACAGTGTTGTAGATGACAGTCCACATGGTGTGTAGATGACAGTCCACATGTAGTTTTAGATGACAGTCACATGGGGTGTAGATGACAGTCCACATGTAGTGTAGATGACAGTCCTACATGTAGTGTAGATGACAGTCCTACATGTGTTTTAGATGACAGTCCTACATGTGTTGAGATGACAGTCCTACTGTAGTGTAGATGACATCCACATGTGTTGTAGATGACAGCCCCACAGTTTGTAGATGACAGTCCACATGTAGGAATAAAGTCCCATGTGTTGTAGATGACAGCCCCACATGTGTTGTAGATGACACCACATGTGTTGGAGACAGTCCTACATGTGTTGTAGAGACAGTCCTACATGGTGTAGATGACAGTCCACATGTGTTGTAGATGAACCCCACATTTGTTGTAGATGACATCCCATGTTTTAGATGACAGTCCACATGTAGTGTAGATGAACCTACATGAGTGTAGATGACAGTCCTACATGTGTTGTAGAGACAGTCCTACAGTGTGTAGTAAAATTTTGGGGAAGGGAAAATTTCTTTTGTTTTGGTTTGCGTTTTTACAGGTTTTTATGTACTTCTTGAGGCGAATTTTGAAATGACACTGGATTCTGTTGTTCGTGAAAATTAACTAAAACGGGGGGTGGTAGCTATGGGGGCTATTATGATTTTTGCGTTTGTAGCGCATTTCACTTTTTTGAGGGTAAAGTTTCCCCCAAGAATATCGTGATTGTTGATGTGAGATGTTGAAAAATGATATATTTTTTTTCTTATGCTCAGCGATTTTCCAAATTTATAGTAAAAAACTGATTTTAACTCTGATTTTCGGCAGAAGACATTTAAGCTTAACTCGTCGATTGGCTTTTTCAAAAAAGCCCTTTTCGGAAATCAATCAAAACAAAGAGAAAACTTATATATCTTACTTAAGAATACTAAATTAATTTAAATTGCCCTTCTATGTACAGCAAATTTATTTAAAAAAAAAAGTAATTTAAGTTAGATTAGGTGATGTTTTAATTTTTGTTTGTCCAGAAAAAAAACATTTTAAATTATTGTCAATAAAAAAATATATCTATCAACCTGTAATAGTTTTTATTTTTTTTAAATTTTAAATTTTTAAAATTTTCGCCTATTCGGCAAGTTCGCTTAATAAAAGGGCATGATATATATATATATATATATATATATATATAATATATATATATAATATATATATATATATATATATATATATATATATATATATATAAGATCACATAAACAGGTGATATCAAAATTGCAAGAAACCACTGTGAAAAATAGGGGAAATTTCCCAAGCGCCGGACTATCCAATAAAGGAACTAAAAAACACAAAACAAAACAAGGAGGCTTATAAATACTAACAAAGCCCAAACTAGGGACTCCCCCGACCGGAAAGAGGCGAAGGGGGGGGCTAAAATTAAAACCAAAATTTTAAGATTTATACAGTTTTTAAAATCCTATACACTGTTTTTTATGACTTTTTTTTTTTTAAGTTAGATAAAAAAAATAAATTGTAAATTTTATAAAAACTTCCAATTTCTAAAAAATTGGGAAGATGCAAGCAATAGTTAACATCGATGAAAGATAAAGGCTATATAATTGAAACATTTTTTTTTAGAGAAAATGTCAGTAGATTCCATAAAAAAAATTAAATTATTTTTTTTGGGGGGCAAAAAAAAAAGCTGAAAAGACTTTGGGAAACCCTCCATGGGGGGTTGTAGAGCCACCAATGAATAATGTGTGCAAAAACCATGACTATCCTATTAATATTTTTTTAAAAAAATAAAATGTCAATAACTTTTTCTAAGTTATTAATATATTTTTTGGGAAACCGGGATAGGCCGGGAAAACCAGCGTATTCCCACTCAACACTTGTGAGGCCCCAGAGGCCACTGAGCTATCAAGAGTCCCTGCACTTGAATGGAGGGTCGAGATTATGTAGTGTTTTTAATGAAAAAACAAAAAAATCGAAATTTTGGAGAGAAAAAAAAAAAACACTAATTGCCAACATGGTATTTTTTATGAAAGAAGAACAAAAAATTACTTTAAGGGAAAAAACATTTTAGAAATATAATATAAAAAGCTCATTACACCAAAATGTTGCCAGAATGAAGCACTTTTTTTTGGAAAAAAAACTTTTTTTCCAAAATTTTTTCAATCTTCCTTTCCTAATCACTGAGAAAGGCCCCCCCTCCCGAAACTCTACCCAATCATTAAGATTTGTCTAGATGAAGAAATCTCAAAAATTTATGAAAAGCTAATGATTTAAAATCCCCAGAAAGTAATTGATAAATTTTTTAAAAATTAAAAATACTTTTACAGCCCAAAAAGGGACAACCAACCTTATTAAACCAAAATATGTTGGTTCCCCCAAATGAAAACTTGGTTGATATCCCTTTCTTGTATTTAAAAATTTTGAAAAAAAATTTTTAAAAAAAAATTTCCCCCAAAATGCTGACGGATTTTCAATAAGTTTCCTTGTAAAATATGCGATAAAGTTTTTTACATAAACTGGAAAAAAGTTTTGAACTAAGATTAAAACAACATAAAATAGCATTAGAACTGGACAAGATTCTAATGCTCTTTTTATTCATGTGAAGATTTTAACCACCCAATTGATTTTCAAAAGGCTGGAAAGTTGTACAAGTAAGCCCATGGTTAGAGGAATATAATAGAATCTAAAAAAAATTTATAAAAGGGTAAAAAAGAAAATTTATTTTTATAGGTTTTAGTCAGGTGGAGAATGTGATGTACAATCTTAAAAGATTGGATAAATATGGGTAATTCTGGTTTTCCCTTTTAAGTTCTTTGGGGGATAGCGATGAAGAAGTTTTTTGGCAATAGGTTCATATGTTGTGGGCCGTTGTTCTGGTTGAAGTTTTTGGGAATGCAGAAAAGGATTTTCCAGGATTCTTCGGTATTAGTGTTTTCTCTGGCGATGATCTTGCGTTTCTGAGTTGATTAAATGGTTGTGGGGTTTTTGGTGTTGAACACAGGCATTCCTTGGGTCGTCTGATCTGCCGCTTGTGTTCTGAAAAAGTTTTGGAGGTTTCTGGATGTTTCTCCGATGTAATTTGCTGCAGCATTAAAAGGATTTGCCCCTCGGGGATAAGCTTGTCCTGTCTGTTACTGGTAATATCTGAGGTGGGGGAAAGGAGGAGGTACTGAAAGGTTTAAAAAATTTGGAAACGTGTTTGGGAATGGAGTTGGTGGGAGGACTATGATCTTTTTCTCGGCAGGCTTCCGGGGTGGTTAAAGATGAATGCCCTGCTGCAGTCTCAATGAAGTGAGGGATAGTGAAGTTTAAAAAAAAATTTGTTCAAAAAAACATTCTTCCTCGGAACTCACTGCTGCAGATTCTGAGTCCCGGAAAAAAAGCCTATAATTACCCCCGTTTAGTTTTGATGTGGGGGGGAGGAAGTGGAAGATTGTGTTTGTTGGTAGGTTTTCATGATTTTAAAAACAAATTATTCGCTTTGCAGTTCACACTAGAAGAAGAAGTCAACAGCCCCCTTTCCCTTTTCCTTGATGTTCTTTTTGAAAAGTGAAAATACCTTCAAATATCTGAACACATTCACCTCCTCCATACTCTCCCACCCAATCTGATATCCAATCTTCCATTAATTTTTTTTATCCCCACATCATCTTCCATATTCACTTTAATTTTTTTCTTTAAAACCCTATCAAACTCATCCACCAACCCTGCAACTTTTCTTCAGAACCCCAAAATCACAGTGTCATCAGAAAAGAGCAATTGGACAACTCCCATTTTGTGTTAGTTTCTATATCTTTACCCACCCTTGCCAACATCCGGATTCCTTTCACAACCCTTTAAAATATATTGAACAACCACGGTGACATCAAAATCTCTGTCGAGGCCTACTTATACGGGGAAAATAATTCCTCTCTTCATACCTAACCTGAGCCTACTATCCTCAAAACTTTTCATTTCAATAACCTACCCCTATTCCCAAAATTTAACATTCCCCAAATTTCTCCCCTATCCACCCATCAAAGCCTTTTCCAAATCCATAAATGCCACAAACACCCTTTTCCCTTATCTAAATATTGTTTACCCATATGTTTCACTGCAAACCTAACACCCCCACCCCTTTCCCAAAGCCTCTTTGTTCATCTGCTATCCTGTCTCCGTCTTACTCTTAATTTATTCAATAATAACTCTACCATACACTTTTCCAAGTTTGCTCAACAGACTTACCCCCTTTTTTTACACACCTTTTTTCCCCTTTTATTTTATACAAAGGAACATGCATGCTCCGCCAATCCCTAGGGACCTTACCCCCTTCCATACATTTATTAAATAAAACACTAAAATTCCAAAAATATATCCCCCCCTCCTCTCCCTTTTATCTTTATCCCATAATCTAGCTGCTTTACCCCCCTTTTATTCTGCTCACTGCCTCACGAACTTCCCCCCCACCACAACTGGTTCATCCCCACCCTATAAGATGATCTCCTTGCCCTATATAGAAACAAGCTTCCCCTATCTTCACCAAAATTTTAAAACCTCAAAATATTCCCCCCATCTTCCCGAACCCCTAACTCTATTTAATAACCCCCCTTCCCATTTTTAACTGAGAAATCCATTTTTTCCCCCTTTTTTAACTTATTAACTACCCAAAACTTTTTCTTATTTTTAACAAAATTTGTTGATAACATCTCACCCACCCCCTTTATTTGCTTTCTTTTTTCTTTCTTTACCACCCCTTTAACTTCTTTTTTCTCCATATACTCCTCCTCCTGCATACTTCACTTTGTAAAAACCCCTTTATTAAATTTTTCTCTTACTACTCCTTAACATCATATTCCCCAATCGCTCTTCTTCCCCCCCACACCCACTTTTCCCATAGCCAAAACTTCGCTGAACACCCAACACTATATTTTTAAACTTATCCCTACCCTTCTACCCCCATTGCCATACCCCACTAGCCCATCTGTCCACCCAAAAGTTGTTTTATCTTTCTCTAACTGCCTCCTCCTTTGTTTATAAATTTATTTCTCTCTTCTTGTTGTTTTATTCTCCTTGTATCCCATCACCTTTTTTTACTGTAGCTACAACAAAAGTGATCTGATATATCTGTGGCCCCCCTGTAAACATGTACATCCTAAAGTCTACCCAACAGTCATCTACCAATATGTAGTCCAACAAACTACTGTCATTTCGCCCTACATCAATCTTTATCATTTATCCCCTTTTTTTAAAATATGTTTTTCCATAATCAAAACCCCCTTTTATACAACGTTAATCAAAAGCTCCCATTATCTTTACACCCGGTACCCCCAAACTTACCTACACATCCTCTCAAAGCTTCTCCTACTTTAGCATTTAGGTCCCCCACCACGATTACTCTCTACGACTCAAAAAAATTCCCTTTACACTGCCATCTCCCTTTCTCTTCCCCTTTCCTCCTCTCTTCTCCCGGTGCATACACACCTTTTTATGACCCACTTTTCCCTCACCCCCATTTTAATCCACATAATCCTTGAATTCATACATTTATGTTCCCCTTTTTCTCCAAACTGATCCTTCAAATTATTCTACCCCCTTTCCTTGCCTAACCCCCTCAGATACTCCTGACTTTAAACCCATTTATTTCTCCCCCCTGAAACCCCTACCCCCTTTTGCTTTGTTTCCTTAGGGAAAAACATCCCAAATTTTTTCATTCAAACATTAGCAATCATCTCTTTTATCATCCACACTACATCCACCCAAAATTTAAACATCCCAATTTTTTTAAAGTTTTTCCATTTTGTTTATAGTAATTTTAAAAAGGAGGGTTCTTTCCCCTTTCTCCCCGGGATTTAGTCGCTTCACACGCATAGCTTAGGAGGAAGAATTCTGTTCCACTTCCCAAGGGGATAAGCAGAAATAAACAAGAACA
Source organism: Cherax destructor (assembly GCA_009830355.1). NCBI lineage: Eukaryota > Metazoa > Arthropoda > Malacostraca > Decapoda > Parastacidae > Cherax > Cherax destructor. The sequence goes on from WNWK01040697.1 coordinate 7,349, forward strand.
AGAACTAGGGAAAAAAAATAGAAGAAAAAACCCCGAGGAGTTAGTTTTAAAATGCTTGTTCATGGAAAGGGGGGGCAAAAGTAAGTAAAGTAAAAAATACTTGCAACCTTTCATGTTTATGAGACAGAAAAGACAAAATCCTACCATCATGCAAAACAATTAGGTTATGTTTTACACTATTTGGCATGACGGTAGTACTCCCTGGGTGGTTGCTGTCTACCCAAACCCACACCTTTAAAACATTTTATATATATATATATATATATATATATATATATATATATATATATATATATATATATATATATATATATATATATATATATATATAAATGACATCTCAGGGTCTACATCTCAAAAGCTTCATCGAGCTCTTGGGGTGGGGCCCTTTTCCAGAATGCTGCAGGCAACATGATTTTTAAGAAAGTGGCCACTCTGGAGTCTTTTGGGTTTTGTGATGATTTTTTACCTGTTTTTTAAATCTTTGATCCCTTTGCCCATGTAAATTGTCTGACCTTTTTTGGCAACCCTGTATTTGTTGATCTTCTGACTTGAAACCGGGGGACCATCCCCGGTTCAGATTATGGGAAGAGGTCTCAGCCAATGTTGAGGGGTGGTGATCCCACGGATGAGTCATCATGCTCCCTCCTTCCTGGGTAAAGGTGACTCCATCTGGAGGCTTTGGCTTCCGTCACACCTCAGTACCTGAGATTCCCCCTGCTGGGGGAACAGGGGGAGCAAAACTTGCGAGTTGTCACTGACCCCATTTCTGGCAAATTTCCCCTTTTGACGGATGAAGACGAGACCATATAGTCCAAATTTATCAGCTGACGCCCTGCCGCAACTGCCTTGTTCGGTGAGAGGAGGGGGAGGCGATGATGTACAAGCCGAAAGCCTGGGATCGAGCCGAGTTCCCAAGGAGGAATTAGGAAAGCTAAAAGACATCTCCCGAATGTGGTACCTTTAACCTAGGGGACGAGTTTTTCCCTTTCCTAGGCATTGTTTAGCAAGGGGGGTTTTTTTAGGGGGCTGTTTGTGTTCTCTGGGCCTCTGAAGAGTCTGAAGGCTGCCTTGGTTGCTTTGATGACATTTGGGTCGTGCCCACGGAATCTGCGTTCGGTGACAATATCCTTAAATAATTTACTGGGAAAACCCTAAAACACAATTTTATAATTATATATATATATATATATATATATATATATATATATATGTACATATTTATGAAGGGTTTATTTCAGACCTGGGTGGGAAAGAATAACGCAGAAGGCATTTAAAATTAAGGGTTTTTTGTTTCTATTTTATGTGTTTTGTAAAATTTAAAAAATCGAATATAAACTAAAGTTGATAAGATGGGGAAATTTTAACCAGTTATAATATCTCCCTAGAGCCATGGGATAGGGAAATTTTATAAACAACCCGTGTCGCTGTCCTGATAGTTAAGTGCTACACTCAGAATGTTAACAGAATTCCTTTATTCATAATTCATTTTAACTTTGCAGATACAAAATGTTCATGGAGCATGGAAGAAGTGTAGTACTGTTATGGATGTTATGTTGTGGCATGACATGGTGCAGGAACCCCAGCGTATACTTCATCAAATCTTCCTTCGGGAATTTTTTATGGCGGTTAACGACATTCCTCCGACCGACTCTTTCCTTATTTTCCCAACAGCAACGCATGTAAGTGGTCAATTAAAGTGTATATTATAAAGTGCTATATTTCTGTCGATTTAAGTCTTAAGAGGAAGTGGGAAGGTGAGTGGTTTCTTATACACTATTTTCGTTTTACTGAACACTAAATGTATATTTAATAAATAATGAAGCACATGAAAACCAGAACGGAATGATGGTTAGTGAATACGAAAATTCATGTGGATGAGAAACGTGATTATTAAGGTTTTTATCCATTACGTAATCTTTTTGACCCACAACTCTCCCCCAAAACCTTAGTATTTACTTCTTTTTACAGACCTATCCATAAATATGTTAAACCACGGTGGCATCAGACATCACTAACACTTTTCGTTAAGATAAATAATCCACCTTTGCACCTAACATACCTTAACTTGAGCCTCAATATCGGCATAAAAATTTTTTTAATGCTTTCGGTTATTTTCTAACTACTTTATTTGCAATATTTGCCATAATATATCCCCGTCCTTCCTATTATAAGCATTTTCTAAATCAGTAATGAAAAAAATTCCCTTTCCTTGACTGATTCGGTGTAAAACTTGGTTTTCTTTATTCCCTTTTATAAATCCTCCTCGTTCCTCTGTTATTCTACTTTTTCTTCCTTTAGTCTATCTTTCCTGTTATTCTCAACAGGCATATTCCCCTATAATTCTAACACCCTGTTGTCCCCCTTTTTCCCCATACATATGAAGTATGCATCTTTCTGCCAAACTCTAAGTACCCTTCCATCTTTCATTATCTTGAACATATATCTTCACTAATTTAAAAAAATTGTGTTAATCCCATCAGTCTCAGCTGCTTTACTCGCCTTTCATTCTTCCCACTGCCTCAAGAGCTTACTCCAAACTCATATCTGGCTTTGTTTGCACCAGCACAACGTACTACTAGAATAAAAGCTACTATTGTACTGCAACACCATCACACTGCCTGAGCGGACCTGGGAAAGTGTTCGAAATAACGTTTCCCTTTCTTCATAATTTAACAGTTCCCAAAAATATTTCTTCACCTTGTCAGTAACTTCGTCTCCCCAATTAATATCTCCCTATTCAATATCTCCCATTCAATATCCTTTAAATATTCATAAAATAAAATAAAAATATTTCGCCTCTATATTATGTGCAGTTGAACTGAATTATAAACATGAATTTCGCAATACTCTATGTATTTATTCTTATTAAACAGGTACTTGTAAATCCCGGTGCCTAGCGACAGATAAGTGGAGCTTGGTCACTTGTTGAGACTGAAGAGGGTGATGGAGAGTGTCTGTTGCTCATGGAGGTCCTACCAACTACACCACGATCGTCGACGAAAAGCTACATATTACTTCAAGCAAGGTGAGAGAAATACAACATTCTGTAAATATTTACCCTACCAGATAGAAAATAAAAGTATATTTTCTCATCATAGGATATCTGCTACAGTGACTATTTTAAAACTTTTACTATTCCTAAATTTGAAATCATGAGATTATCAGTTGATAGCAATAGTTTATGAATAGTGGATTTATTACCTCTAACTTAACTACTCTCCATACATTATGAAACTATTTGGAAGAGTGGGATTGAGTTATATGGTGTAGTCTGAAGGGTATAGAAGTAAACTGGAAAATGGAGAAAATTCTATGGGAAAGGGAATAATTAAGAAGTGAACCAGGGCAGGGAATAGTGCGGGGTTATAAAGCAGCAAGAGGGAAAATTAGAAAGGGCTGTGCTAGAGTATCATCAAAGCGTGTGCAGTAAATCAGTTGCTGTCAAAAGTCAACGAAAGAGTCTGAGTCAAAGGTGGGTCCGTCAGTAAGGAGGGAAGATAAAGTTTGGGCGTTACAGGGTGACGACGCTGGAGGTAACTTCTGCCGCTCGTTGATAGAGTGAGCAGTCCAACAAATATGGTTAAATAAACTGGAACCTGACTGTTCTAACAGAGTGGAAAAGGGCGCCTCTCCATGATATACCCGTGAGTAAGACGAGTGTGTCCGATGTGAAGACAGGCGAGTGTAGTTTCCCAACCTCAGTATTGAGGACAAGATGACGGCCAGAAACCTAAACTTGGTTTAAAGAATGTAATTTGTTATGTATCATATCAGACCAACATTGTGCCACGGTTGCGAAGGTGCGTAGAAATTACAGCAAAATAGTCTGTGAATGGAACACCCCTAATGAAACTGGGAGGTCGTGTACTGCTGACCGCGCACCAGTGTTTTGCCATTCATTGCCCTGTACGTTAACATGACCGGGACCCAACGGAAAACAATTTTTTTGCTAAAGATTCGGCTTAACCAAAGTTGTATACAAAGAACCAGGGTTGAGGTGAATTGAAATTTTTATAGCATGCAAAGCACTAAGGAGTCTGAAACTACAAATGACTACACAGGGAAAAGATGCATCGATAATTGCTAGAGATTGCATACAATTCAGCTGCAAAAAAGTTAGTTAGTCTAATAAACGCCCTGCACTATACTGTCCAGAAACATCGCTGCAAACCCGACACCATCAGAAGATTTAGAACCATAGGTGCACCCGATAGCATGAGAATGAGACCAAGTGATTAAGAAAGAGCGAGAAGCAACTGTAGGTATTTGGACTTTCGCTCACGGCAGTGGGGAAGAACAGACACGAACTGTCGGAACTTTCTAAGGGAAAGGGAAAAGTTAGATGCTACATCAGCATATAAAGATGGCAACTGAAGAGAAGAAAAGAGCGAATGTAGACAAAAAAAAGGGACGGAAAAAACCGGGGGCGACGAACAAACAATGAACCCTACTTACACCCATTACTATCCATATAGTGGGGATTGCGGAGGTCAGAGCGAACAAAATAGCGGAGGAAAAGCATCACGGCATGTCAAGGATGGAATATTCCCCTTTGCATAGAGGCTCTAAACAGGTGAAGAGCGAAAAACCCCCGGCATAAACATAACCCTGGTGATGGATGGGATCAAGGTTAGAAAGAGTTGGGGAGGGCCGCGAATTTGTCTGGTCGCCATAATCTAGTTTCATAAAATGAGGGTTGAATGCAAAAGGAGAGTTCACAGTCGGCACCCCCTGAAAGATGAGGGGGTTTTTGGGAAGTTCAACCGGTTATGATAAGTTGCCTTAAAGGGAAAGTAGGTTTATAGGTTAACCGACGGTCAAATAAAGGGCCCGGAGGAACCTGACAGTATCACTTTAAAAGGGGATTTTGAGCCATACAGGTACAAGGGATTGTCAGGGACGATGAATTTCGGTGAAAGAATTTGGTGTTTTTTAGTACAAAAAATTTTAAAAACCCAGGGGTAGTGGCAAATTTGGGAAACACGGTTGAAGATTGGGGAAAGAAACTGCAATGAGGCGAATAGGCCCCGAAAAGCTAAGTAAATACAACATGAGTAATGACCAAAATTAAGGGAAAGAATAGATGCCAGATCATTTAAAAAGGAAAAAAAAAGGGGGTTGGGACAATCCCTGGGGACACCTTCAGTTTGGGAAAAAGTTCGTGGAAACCATCATTAAACCCCAATATGGAAGTTCTCAGATAAAAATTTTAAGGAAAAAAGGCAGATTACCTCGGAGGCCTGGGTGAAATGGGGAAAATGTATATTCCCAAATTGTGTCATATGCCTTTCAAAATAAAAAAAATGGCAATAACTAAAGTTATTAAAAGGCATTACGAACAAAGTACCTAAATGGAGTAAGGGGGCAATGGTAAGCGGCCCCAAAGCCAAAGGGCTAGTGGAGAGACTTTTTGTGTCTCTAAATATCCCTCTAACGTCTATTTACCAGACTTCCATCATCTTCAAACTGCAAAGCAATGGTAAGAGCAATGGGGATAGGGCGGGTATCATGACCCGAAGTACCTGGTTTTCGAAAAGGTAGAACAATGGCAATTTCCCCGCTGGGGAACAACTCCTTGGGCCAATAATTAAATAACGCAAGAGGACGCAAGGGCGACGGAAATTTGGAGCATTCAAAATGAATGCCGTCAGACCCAGCTGCCGATGATCGGCAAACACGGAAGTGTTGACTTAGTTCCAAATGCATCACCACATGGCTAAAAATTAGTTGAACGATGGTATGAGGTAGAATGATGGTCCCACTTCAGAAATTGACAGAATGATGTTTTCACTTGTTACAGAATAGATCTATGGTTGTAAGGAGAGGAAGATGGTGAGCTTGGCTAGCATTCTGTCCCGTGACGATGCGCACCGCTCTTGAGAGCATGAAGGGAATATTTCGACCAACATGGCGTTGAGCGACTTGCTGATACTTGATCGAAAGACAGTCTACAGAGTGAAAAACTTAGTCCTTTGTGTACTATGATGCATAGTATGTAAAAGACGAGTGTGTCCAATGCAAGACGGGAGAGGAGTCCCCAACCTCGACATTGATGACAAGAAGATGGCCAGAAACCTATACCTGGTTTAAAGAATGCACAAATAACCCACACATAGGAAAGGAGCTTGCAACGACGTTTGGGTGACTTGGACATTTACAAAATAATCTGTAAATGTGACGAAATTAACCAACGTGGGGGAGGGGACGAGAAGTTAGAGGTAACTTAAAGAACTTGGGGGGAGAAAAAGAAGAAGGTTCTGTAGAGAAGCAGGATGGACCTCCAGACTGCAACAAAACGAGAAAAAGGTAAAGATCCAGGACTGAGACCAGAAATAAAAAGGGGTTTACCCTTTGGGGATTTGTTGGGTTTTGAAGAAGTAGAGAGGCGAGGGGGGGGAGCTGTTTTGTGAGGTTTTTTAGACATAGAAACTTGATGTGAGATGAAGATTGAGAATAGGGGCCTTGGGTCCAGGACTGCAAAAGAGAGATACAGAGGTGACTTGGGAAAGGGGGATTGAAGGGGGAGGGTGGAATTGGGATCCCAGAGGTAGGGGGCGTTTAGTAACTCAAAAGAAATATGGGTAAGTCTCACCTGGGGGCATAGATGAGAACCCATGGCGTGAAAATTCTGCCCTTTGAGACAACGGATTTACATTAATTCAAGTAAACCTGGCAATGACGAGAATAAGATTGATGAGCTTCCAAAAAAATTAAAGGAAATGGAGGTAGACCACAAGATGTATTGGTATTGTCATTGGCATAGGAGTGCCATGATCAGAAACATATTCTGAAGATGTCGGTTGTAGAGTAAAAACTTTGTCCATTGTGTACAATAATGTGTAGTATGTAAGGAAGTTGTCTGCAGGTGGTCCGGGACACACTATCCGAAAACCGTCGCACTGTATGGGAAGAAGGTAGAAGCATAGTCAAAGAAGTGCGGAGCTCAGAGGTATCAAATGAGTCAGGCCGACCCTCTGTATCTGGAGCATGGGACAAATTGTCACCTGCAGAAGATACAGGGGCAGTAAAAAGGTCCGAGGAATGGTCTGGTAACATGGCAGGGTCGTCAGAGATATTGCTACAGGAAGGGGCCCAGGAGGAGGAGGTACATGGACTTGGGATTCTATGGTTAAGTCTCTCTTTTTTTTAAGAAAAAAAGAACAAAGAAAATAAGGAAAAAAAAAAAAAGGGGGAGCGGGGGGGGCAGCTCAGGGGTAAGGACTGCAAATCTCCCTTTCCGTGCCCAAGGGGACAACCTCAGCACAGCCAGTTGTGCAGATGCTGCATGGAACCCATGCCATACCCTCCCCTTTCAAGCTAATAAACCACAATCCAGGATAGCAACCTCATCTCAAGCCACCTCTGCGGACAAAGAGAGGACGGTCGGAAACCCGCCACAAAGCATACCTCCTTCGGGCCACCCCCTGGAATCCAACAGGCAGCCTCCCGAGATACACCATCACCTGAAAGACCTGGGAGACCGGGGAGGGATCGTGATCTCTAGATGATTCAGATTCCATGGCAAACTACACTACCACCAAGGGCCTCAACGGAACGAGATGGACCCCGAAACCTCTTCTCAGGTCTAGGAACTGAAAGCCTAAGGGAACAAACCTTTAAAGGGAGAAACAGGAAAAAAAAGTGGAGGGATGGGGAAGGGGGAGGAGGGGAGGAGGTGGAAAGGGAAAGGGGTGATGGAGGATGGGATAGGAAGGGGGATTGGGGGTTATTAGGTTTTGGTCTGAGGAAGAAGACCAAAGGTCTAATTCCTCAGACCGATAGCCTCTTCACCGCACCAAGGAGCCCCCGTTGAAAAGGGGGGTCAGGCCAAGCCTATGTATCAGGAGGGGCGACAAAATGTCACCTGCAGAAAATACAGTGGCATTAGAAATATCCGAAGAATGGTTCGGTAACAATGCAGGGTCATCAGTGGGTGCTGCTACAGAAAGGGGCCCAGTAGGAGGAGTTACATAGATTTGGGACTTCATGGTTAGGTCTCTCTTATCTTTGTTAAGAAAAAAAAAAAGGGAGCTTGAAAGGGTAGCTCCCAAGAGGACCTCAGCACAGCCGGTAGGTCAAATGCGGCATGGAAACATGCCATACCCTACCCTGTTGCCAGTAAACCAGCAGTCTAGGATAGCAACCTCGCATCTACCGAGCCACCTCAGCAAAACAAAAGGGAGGGCAGTAGGAAACCCACCACAAATCATGCCTCCTTCGGCCACCACCTCCTGGAATCCAACAGGCAGCTTCCAGAGATACACCTCACCTGAAAGACACCCAAAGCCTCCCCCATTAGCCCGGGAGGGGGATCGGATCTCCAGATGATCCAGATTCCACGGCAAACTAACTACCAACAAGGACCTCAACAGAATGACATGGCCCCCGGAAACCCCTTTCCCAGGACTGGGAACTAAAATGACTAAGGGAACAACCTCAAAGGCAGAAAACAGGAAAGGAAAAGTGGAGGGATGGGGAGAGGATGAGGAATGAGAAAGGAGGGATGAGGTGGAAGGGACAGGGAAGGGAGGAATGGGGGTAATTAGGGGTTTGATTGGAGGAAGAAGACCAAAGGATCCAACTCCTCAGACCAAAAGCCTCTTCACCACGGCAATGAGCCCCCTCCCCTTGGATTGGTGTACCACTACAAGAGTTGAGAGAATGGTATTTTTGAATTGGTACAGGAATAGCATCTATGGTGGTAAAAAGGAAAGATTGTGAGCTTGGCTAACATTTTGTACTGTGATGGGGCACCGCTCTTGAAAGCATGAAATGAAATCCTTGACCAACATAGCGTAGGAGCGCCTTGCTGATACTATGATCTGAAAGATAGTAGAAGATGTTTGTTGCAAAGTATAAAACTTAGTTCACTGTGTACTGTGAAACAGTGTATGTAAGAGGAGTGTGTTGTGTCAGTTGTTTCTGGGCAGAGTGCATAATTGAAGTAGTGTCATCAGTTAATGGTCTTGGTCGTTTAGGGGTGGGACCGGAGGTGGTCTGACTTGAGATGGGCGGGCGATCTGAAAATCGTCGCACCCTAGAGGAGAACCCCGGGAAACATGGCCAAAGAGGGGCCAGGTCGGATGTAACAAAGGAGTCAGGCGGAACAATGGTACCTGGAGCGGGTGATGAAATGTTACCTGCAGAAGGTAAGGGGGATTAGAAAGGTCCAAAAATGGTCAAATAACGAGGTAGGGTCGACCAGGACCGGATTTAGACCTGGGGGCCCGGGCACTTTTTGGTTTGGGGGCCCTCAACATGGAAATTAAATTGAATTACAAATACGAAATGAACTAAAATTAATGATTAACAGCAGTTTTCCCAAAAATATATATGTTAGGTTTCGAAGAAGACGTCTGATTTTATTTTTTTTCAATTTTATTAACTTTAAGAATAACTTTGACTATAATTTACAGTTTGTAATATATTCCATCTACACTATATAATAATTACTGATGTATATTTATTTATATCTTTGGCCACGCTTTCGG
>WNWK01040698.1:0-16841 GCA_009830355.1 Cherax destructor
CTGGGTTATCCTGGCTGACTAACACTCCCTACACTGGGTTATCCTGGCTGGCTAACACTCCCTACCCTGGGTTATCCTGGCTAGCTAACACTCCCTACCCTAGGTTATCCTGGCTGGCTAACACTCCCTACCCTGAGTTATCCTGGCTGGCTAACACTCCCTACCCTGGGTTATCCTGGCTGGCTAACTCTCCCTACCCTGGGTTATCCTGGCTGGCTAACACTCCCTACCCTGGGTTATCCTGGCTGGCTAACACTCCCTACCCTGGGTTATCCTTGCTGGCTAACACTCCCTACCCTGGGTTATCCTGGCTGGCTAACACTCCCTACCCTGGGTTATCCTGGCTGGCTAACACTCCCTACCTTGGGTTATCCTGGCTGGCTATCACTCCCTACCCTGGGTTATCCTGGCTGGCTAACACTCCCTACACTGGGTTATCCTGGCTGGCTAACACTCCCTACCCTGGGTTATCCTGGCTAGCTAACACTCCCTACCCTAGGTTATCCTGGCTGGCTAACACTCCCTACCCTGAGTTATCCTGGCTGGCTAACACTCCCTACACTGGGTTATCCTGGCTGGCTAACACTCCCTACCCTGGGTTATCCTGGCTAGCTAACACTCCCTACCCTAGGTTATCCTGGCTGGCTAACACTCCCTACCCTGAGTTATCCTAACTGGCTAACACTCCCTACCCTGGGTTATCCTGGCTGGCTAACACTTCCTACCCTGGGTTATCCTGGCTGGCTAACACTCCCTACCCTGGGTTATCCTGGCTGGCTAACACTCCCTAACCTGGGTTATCCTGGCTGGCTAACTCTCCCTACCCTGGGTTATCCTTGCTGGCTAACTCTCCCTACCCTGGGATATCCTGGCTGGCTAACACTCCCTACCCTGGGTTATCCTGGCTGGCTAACACTCCCTACCCTGGGTTATCCTTGCTGGCTAACACTCCCTACCCTGGGTTATCCTGGCTGGCTAACACTCCCTACCCTGGGTTATCCTGGCTGGCTAACACTCCCTACCCAGGGTTATCCTGGCTGGCTAACCCTCCAGGGATAAAAATATGAAAAAAATCTTATCCTGGTTTAAAAAACAAACACTAGGACATATTTTTCAGAAAATGTTTGGGTTCTGGGACCTTGATCACTTCTAACATACATAGTGACGTGCGAGTGACGCTGGTCTACCTGGAGGGCATTCCGGAGATCAACGTCCCCGCGGCCCGGTCTATGATCAGGCCTCCCGGTGGATCAGGGCCTGATCAAGAGGCTGTTACTGCTGGCTGCACGTAGTCCAACGTACGAACCACAGCCCGGCTGATCTGGCACTGACTTTAGGTATCTGACCAGCTCTCTCTTGAAGGCAACCAGGGGTCTACTTGTAATGTCCCTTATGGCTGGTGGGAGGCTGTTAAACAGTCTTGTGCCCCTGACACTTATTGTGTTTTCTCTTAGTGTACCAGTGGCGCCCCTAGTTTTCACTGGGGGTACGTTTCACCGCCTGTCAAGTCTTTTGCTTTCGTATGGAGTGATTTATGTGTGCATATTAGGGACCAGTCCCTCCAGAATCTTCCAGGTGTAGATTATGATATATCTCTCTCGCCTGCGCTCCAGTGAATATAAGTCTAGTGCTTCCAGGCGTTCCCAGTTGTTAAGGTGTTTGATGGAACTTATACGTGCAGTAAAGGTTCTCTGTACATTCTCTAGATCTGCAATTTCACCTGCCTTGAATGGGGATGTTAATTTACAGCAGTATTCCAGCCTAGAGAGAACAAGTGATTTAAAAAGGATCATCATTGGCTTAACATCTCTTGTCTTAAATGTTCTCATTATCCATCCTATCAGTTTCCTCGCAGATGTGATAGTGGCATTGTTGTGATCCTTGAAGGTGAGATCCTCTGACATTACCACTCCCAGGTCCTTCACATTACTTTTCCGCTCTATTGTGTGATTAGAGTTTGTAGTATACTCAGTCCTGGTTATTATTTTCTCCAGTTTTCCATAACGGAGTAGTTGGAATTTGTCTTCAATGAACATCATATTGTTCTCTGTTGCCCATTGGAAAACTTGGTTTATATCTTCTTGGAGATTTGCTGTGTCCTCAATGGATGACACTCTCATGCAGATCCTAGTATCATCTGCAAAGGATTGTTTACATCTCTGTCTATGTCTGAGATGAGAATGAGGAACAGGATGGGTGCAAGTACTGTGCCTTGTGGAACAGAGCTCTTCACTATGGCAGCTTCCGATTTAACTCTGTTTACCACTACTCTTTGTGTTCGATTGGTTAGAAAGTTGAAGATCCATCTGCCTACTTTGCCAGTTATCCCTTTAGCACGCAGTTTGTGTGCTATTACACCATGATCGCACTTGTCAAAGGCTTTCGCAAAATCTGTGTATACTAGATCTGCATTGTTTGTTTTCCAGAGCATCTAAGACCATATCATAGTGGTCTAGCAGTTGCGAGAGGCAGGAGCGACCTGCTCTGAAACCATGTTGTCCTGGGTTGTGCAATTTTTGGGAGTCCAGGTGGTTTGCTATCCTGCTTCTTAGAACTCTTTCAAAGATTTTTATGAGATATGACGTTAAAGCTATTGGTCTATAGTTCTTAGCTACTGCTTTGCTGCCACGTGTTGGGATGAGGACGGGTAGACGATGAGATCACGTGACTCCTGTGTTGCTGGGTAGGTGCTGCCCCGCCTGCTTCACTATCATGTATGATAATACTAGTATCATGTATACTAACACATGATACTCAGCCAGGGGTCTATTGGTAATCATCCTTATGTATGCTGGGAGGCTGTGAACAGTCTTGGGCCCCTGACACTTATTGTGTTGTCTCTCAGTGCACTCGTGGCCCCCCTGCTTTTCATTGGGGGGATGTTGCATCTCCTACCCAGTCTTTTGCTTTCGTAGGGAGTGATTTTCGTGTGCAAGTTTGGCAATAGTCCCTTTAGGATTTTCCAAGGGTATATTATCATGTATCTTTCTCGCCTGCGTTCCAGGGAATACAAATCAAGGGACTTCAATCGTTCCCAGTAGTTTAGGGGTTTCATCGTACTTATGAGTGCCGTGAAAGTTCTCTGTACACTCTCCAGGTCTGCAATTTCACCTGCCTTGAAAGTGGGTAATCAGTCCCTCAGCCTGAACACATCGACTCCAGGCTGAGGGACTGATTACCTCAAACTCCTTCTGATCGTCAACCTTTCTTCTGAGGAAGCCAATAGTTGGAGAAACATTTCAAGAATAATGGAACCAAAGTATTGGACAAGTGTCTAATTTATCCACGATATATCATGGTGGGAGGCTGAGCAAGATTTAGGCCAAGCAGTGTTGACGTCGACAGGGGTTCCAATATTAAAGTTGACCATTATTATCAATTATGAAATAACTTAGGCCTAAATCAATTACTTAATATTCATTGCTTGTTTCTTATCAATTTCGACGTGTTGATTTCATAAATGATGCTCAAATTTATGTGCCAAGAACAGTTTTTGTGTAATGGCCTACAAAGTATTGTTACTATGTCATCCCAGGATCCACTTAGCAGAGAACTATGATTCGAATACAAAGAAAACAATGATGGAACTTAACCAGGAAACAAAATTAATGATTTGGGAATGACAGAGACGAAAATAAATGGGTTAAGTAATAAAATCAGTGTTAAGAGGGATAAACAAGAGTTGTAGCTCAACTCCTACAACTTTACACAAAAATAAAAGGTTGAAAAACTACCATTGCTAAAACAGAATTAGGTCCTTCAAACAACACTTCCATACTTGTCCTGATAAACATCGATCTCCGATTTCATATTGTAAGAACAATATACAAAGGTGAGTGCAGAATTGTGTCCTATTTACAGAGGTAGCAGCAGAAACCTGATATATGTGGATGTGGAGGAGGGAGAGAAGCATGTGTAAACACATCTGTAGTGTTTGTAAACAAAGAAGAGGTTTGTTATGGTCCCTCATCTAGCGTCAGGCGCCAGGGTTACACAGGTAGTGTGTTGAGAAGCAGGGGACTGAGGTTGTAGTCAGGCGCCAGGGTTACACAGGTAGTGTGTTGAGATGCAGGGGACTGAGGTTGTAGTCAGGCGCCAGGGTTACACAGGAAAAATAGGTACCTGGATATTAGTGGACTGGTGTGGGTCGCATCCCGGGGCAAAACTGACCTAATTTGCGGGAAATGCTCAACATAACAAGGGACTTTCTATATAGAAGTATGTCACGGATGTCAGCTATGGTTTGTATATCTTGTACATTACACACACAACCCGCACATATAAAAGAGAGGAGCTTACGACGACGTTTCGGCCCGACTTGGACCATTTACAAAGTCACACTAACACACAAAGACGGGGGAAGTGGTATTTATAGGCAGGCAGACAGGGGAGGGTACGTCTTTGTGTGTTAGTGTGACTTTGTAAATGGTCCAAGTCGGACCGAAACGTCGTCGTAAGCTCCTCTCTTTTATATGTGCGGGTTGTGTGTGTATTGTTCCAGTCACGGTATTGTGCCTTTTTGTTATTTTGTACATGTATTTGTAGTAAATAAAGATATTATTATTATTATTATTATTATTGTTATTATTATTATTATTATTATTATTATTATTATTATTATTATTATTATTATTATTATTATTATTATTATTATTATTATTGTTATTATTATTATTATTATTATTATTATTATTATTATTAAGAGAACATACAGGTTGATAAATTAGACACGTGTGCAACACTTGGGACTTCATACCGAGGAAACATTTCGCCACACAGTGGCTTCATCAGTCCATTACAAGAGTGGTGAAGATCAGAAGGAGATTGAGGTAATCAGTCCCTCAGCCTGTAGTCGAGATATTTACAATCAAGACAATGAAATATCATATTCTATTTTATGTTTGTGTAACGACATCAAAACTTAACTAAGTTTCCTTGTTACATTTATCAATTAAATTTCTTAATTTAATGAAGATAAATTATAATGTTTTTTCTAATTGCTTTATAATTCGTTACTATATTTACCTTCCTTATATATTTTAAAGTCGTATTACACATGTCTAAAATTATTTTTTTTCTATGTGACTTATATATGCAGTGTTCCGCGGCCTGGTTAGCAACGCTCTTGTCACACACACTGTGTCGATCCCCGACACGGTCCCTGTTCTGGCAGCAAGTAGGTACCTGGGTGTTCGTCCCCTTACATCTGTTGTTCCTGTTCACCTAACAGTCAGTAGAAACCTGGGTGTTAGTCCCCATACATCTGCTGTCCCTGTTCACCTAGCAGTCATTAGGTATCTGGGTGTTAGTCCCCTTACATCTGCTGTTCCTGTTCACCTAGCAGTAAGTAGGTACTAGGTGTTAGTGGACTGGTGTGGGTGGCATCCTGGGGGACAAGACTGAAGGACCACAATGTATATAAGACAGACAGTCCTGGATGACACACTGACTTCCTTGGGTTATCCTGGGTGGCTAACCCTCCCTACCCTGGGTTATCCTGGGTGGCTAACCCTCCCTACCCTGGGTTATCATGGGTGGCTAACCCTCCCAGCCCTGGGCTATCCTGGGTAGCTAACCCTCCCTGTAGACAGCCTTGCTGTCTGCATAGACAGCCATGCTGTCTGCCAGCTGAGTTCATATTTCGTGCCATGCTAGTTTTCATAGTTTCCGGCAGAGGGCAAGCCTGGTAGGCGTACCCAAGTCTACCAGACCCGCCCTGGCCCATTCTCACTTGGCACCCAGACATCAGTCAGTCAACAGGCCTAACTCCTCTCTCCCTCGCAAGGCGCATGGCCCGCTGGGCCATGGCAACTAACACGCAGTCTGTGTACGCGCATCTATATTACAAATAAAGTAGAAGCCTCCGAAGCCTTATCATTGCATTCCCGCTACCAAGAACACTCCAAATAACTATCGTTATATCCCTACCCTGGGTTATCCTGGGTTACTAACCCTCCCTACCCTGGGTTATCTTGGGTGGCTAACCCTCCCTACCCTGGGTTATCCTGGGTGGCTAACCCTCCCTACCCTGGGTTATCCTGGGTGGCTAACCCTCCCTACCCTGGGTTATCCTGGGTGGCTAACCCTCCCTACCCTGGGTTATCCTGGGTGGCTAACCCTCCCTACCCTGGGTTATCCTGGGTGGCAAACCCTCCTACCCTGGGTTATCCTGGGTGGTTAACCCTCCCTACCCTGGGTTATCCTGGGTGGCTAATATAACGACGGTTATTTGGAGTTTTATTGGTAGCGGGAATGCAATGATAAGTCTTCGAAGGCTTCTACTTTATTTGTATAAAGGTGCGAGTACACAGGCTGCGTGTTCTGTGGCCATGGCCCGGCGGGCCATGTGCCTTGCGAGGGACAGAGGAGTTAGGCCTGTTGACTGACTGATGTCTAGGTGCCAAGTGAGGAAGGGACAAGGCGGGGCAGGCTGACGTGTGTATGCCTACCAGGCTTGCCCTCTGGCGGAAACTATGAAAACTAGCATGGCACGAAATATGAACTCAGCTGGCAGACAGCATGGCTGTCTATGCAGACAGCAAGGCCGTCTCCATTGCTCGGCCACGCGCCCATGGTCGACCCCGACCATGAATCGCAGTAAAAAAAATCGGTCTCTCTCTCGCAAGAACAGGTCACAGAACACGAAATAAAAACACATACAGTGGACCCTCGGTTAGCGGCCGTTCCTGTTAGTGGCCAACTCGGTTAGCGGCCGTTCCTGTTAGTGGCCAACTCGGTTAGCGGCTGGTTTTATGGCTCCCGGTTAGCGGTCGTTATTCCGGTTAGCGGCCATATTGGACGCGTCAACCCGCCGGCTGGGGACCCTTGCACTTCAGTTTGTTTGTGTCTCTCGGTACGTAAGGAAGCTTCTGCTCATTCATACAAACATTTCGCTTGTTTTCCATTGTTTTTTGCCAGTGCAACTGCGAAATAAGTATCCATGGCTCCCAAGAAAGTTCCTAGTAAAGTTCCTGTGGCAAAGAGAGTGAGAAATACCATGGAATTTAAGAGAGAAGTGATTGAGAAATATGAGAGTGGTATGCGGGTGCTGGAACTTGCCAGGATGTTTGGCAAAAACAAATCAACAATTACAACCATCCTGTCAAAGAAAGAACAGATCAAGGTGGCTGTTGTTGCCAAAGGAGTAAATGTGCTTACGAAACAAAGGTCACCAATAATGGAACAAATGGAAACGTTATTATTATTGTGGATTAAAGAAAAACAAATGGTGGGAGATAGTGTAGTGGAGTCTTTTATTTGTGAGAAGGCAAGGCGTTTGCATGAAGATCTTGTGAAGAAAACTCCTGGAACAAGTGCTGCTGGTAGTGAATTTAGGGCCAGCAAAAGCTGGTTTGAGAGATTTAAGAAGCGTAGTGGCATACACAGTGTTGTAAGGCATGGTGAGGCTGCAAGTTCAGACAAACATGCTGCTGAAAAGTTTGTGCAGGAATTTCAGGACTACATAAAGAGTGAAAATCTGAAACCCCAACAAGTGTTTAACTGTGACGAAACAGGCCTCTTTTGGAAGAAAATGCCAAGGAGGACCTACATCACGCAGGAGGAAAATAGACTGCCAGGACACAAGCCTATGAAAGACAGGCTAACTCTCATGTTGTGTAGCAATGCAAGTGGGGATTTCAAAGTGAAGCCTTTACTCGTGTATCACTCTGAAACTCTCAGAGTGTTCACGAAACACAATGTTCACAAGAAAAGATTGTGTGTGATGTGGAAATCAAGTCAAAATGCATGGGTCACAAGGTCAATTTTCAAAGATTGGGTTGATGATGTGTTTGGCCCAAGTGTGAAAAAATACCTTCAGGATAATAATTTGGGACTCAAGTGCCTCCTGGTTCTGGACAATGCTCCTGCACATCCTCCAGACTTGGAAGACCAAATATCTAGGGGCTTCAAATTTATAAAAGTGATGTTCTTGCCTCCTAACACCACTCCTCTTCTCCAGCCCATGGACCAGCAGGTCATTTCTAACTTCAAGAAACTGTACACCAAAGCAGTGTTTCAGAAGTGCTTTGAAATGACCTCAGACACTGAATTGACCCTTAGAGAGTTCTGGAAGATTCACTTCAGTATCTACAACTGCATAGGCCTTATAGGTAAGGCTTGGGAGGGAGTGACTACTAGGACTTTGAACTCTGCTTGGACACCACTGTGGCCAGATTGTGTCCAACAGAGGGATTTTGAAGGATTTGCAGCTGACGACCCTGTGCCTGTTGTGGAAGATATTGTGACATTGGGGAACAGCCTGGGGTTGGAGGTGAGTGGTGAGGATGTGGAAGAGTTGATGGAGGACCCCAGGGTAGAGCTAACAACTGAAGAGCTGCAAGAGCTTCATCTGGAACAGCAACAGACCACAGCTCAGGAACTTGCTTCAGAAAGGGAGGAGGAGGAAAAGGAAGAGAAGGAGGTGCCTTCTGCAGAGATTAAGGAAATTTGTTCTATGTGGACTAAGGTGCAGACATTTGTTGAAAAACACCATCCTGACCAAGCTGAAACAAGCCATATCTGCAACATGTTTAGTGACAAAACCTTGTCCCACTTCAGGGATATGTTAAAGAGGCGCCAGAAACAGAGCACTCTGGACACTTATTTTTCTAGACAAGGTTCTAGTGACTCTCAAGCTGGTCCTAGTGGCATTAAAAGAAAAAGAAGGGAAGTAACTCCAGAGAGGGACTTGTTACCTGAAGTCCTTTTGGAGGGGGATTCTCCTTCCAAAAACTAACTCCTCTCTATTTCCTTCTCCCTATCTTCCAGAAGCCAGCATTAGTCTTCAATAAAGGTATGTAATACTAATTTAATTGTTAAAAAAAAATTTTTGTGTGAATATTTTTGTCTGGAACGGATTAATTGTATTTACATTCATTCTTATGGGGAATATTAATTCAGTTAAAGGACATTTCGGTTAAAGGCCTAGCTCCTGGAATGGATTACGGCCGCTAACCGAGGGTCCACTGTATATACATAAACATATGGACATAGAAAAAAAAACTTCCTCCAGAGAGGGAAGAAAAAAAAGGTGTGCTTCGTGGTCTAACATCTGGAGCGTCGATGCAGCACTGCACGCCTTCCTGCTTCTGGACATACTGCAACACGGGAGACAAGTTGCGGCTGAGCTGTGACGTAACAGGGTACGGTCTCCTCTGGGAGGTGAAGCAGACATCGTAGTAGTCACTGCAGGTTTCACTCAACCTGGGGCACAACCTGCTAGTGCCCTCGTGTGAGGCACCGTCAGTAGTTGCAACAGGACAGGACTGTCGCTGGAGCTGGAGATCCTGGCGAGTGTGGAGTAAGTCGTGACAGGGACGACTCTGCGAAACATCTGGAGGTCGTAACAGCATACACCATACTGCAGTGAGTGGGCTAGCAGTCAAAGTGACATCAACTTTGTGCAGGCTGCTCACTGAAGCTGTGACACGAGGCTGATAGTCGACTGCCGACAGGCTTAACTGTGGCTTGGCGAGTGACATCTCTCGACAGTAGAAGTTACAGCAGAGGGCAGTGTAAGCGTCCCCAGACTGGTCATCTGCAATAACTGGACTGACGGTCTAGGAGGTGAAGTGGAACGGTCTCAATGGGAGAATCGTCACGGGTACGATTCAGCAAAGGCATCTACAAGCGGTGAACAATAAGAGCTTTCTGTACTAGGCACTCGAACGCTCGTAACTGACGCCTGGACTGACAAATGTCAGCTGTCAAGCGCGCGGGGCGTGGGTCACACCGGGTGACAAAGTAACACACAGGTGCTACATAGGACACACGAGAAACTGCACACATACTGCACATGTGGTACAACATAGCTTACAGACGCTTTTCTGTGTAAAGATCGACACTAAGTAATACACGAACATGTGAGAAACTGACAGAGGAATTAATGAACACTCGACTTATATCTTCTCTCAAACTTCTTGACAAATAATGAAAATAAAATGCTCACTGTGAAACTAGAACACTCGGGACATCATGTGGGTGATGTCAGGTGGGACATCGTGATGGATGTCATGGGTGACATCGCGAGTGACGTCAGTGGAGTCGGGCAGCATCGAGTGACATCAGTGAAGTCGGGCAGCATCGTGAGTGACGTCAGTGGAGTCAGGCAGACAGCATCATGGTGATGTCAGCAGCATGGTGACGTCATGGGTTGATGCGGCAGCAGACCACTACACGTGACTTGCTGATCCATGTGGCTTGGAGATCCACGTGGCTTGTAGATCCACGTGGATCTATAAGCCACGTGGCTTGCTGATCCACGTGGCTTCGAGTGGCCTCGAACACTCAGATACACAGATGTGGCAAGAATTCACAAGGAAATTCACAGAAAACAGCATAGAGGGAGTGGGCAGTGAGTGGTGAGTGGAGTGTGTGGCGTACACTAGGGCGACTTTGTATGGTGAGAGATGGCCGCACGCCTACCTCACCACACCCATACACGAGGGAGACACCCACACTAGATGCTGAAATTACCACAAACTCACCTCTGAAGTGCTGAAATAGCAGTGCTGAGCTGAACAACAACAGCAGAACATGCTGGCAAGGCTGAGCACGTGACTGAGAAACAGCGTGGGACGCTGTGGCGTGAAGTCAATGACGCCATTTCTCCGAGAATTTGACAAATTTTGGCCTGAATCCTGCTTGTACCTGTGTCTGGATGCGGAGATTTGCAGACACGACATCAGGATAACTCGTTGAGGGGGGGATGAGCCGAATTGACCTTTTTTTTTTATTATGCAAATATTTCATTGGGAATATTGTCTTTGAATTAAGCAGCATTTGAAACATAGACACTGAGTTTTTAGTGACGTTTTGCCTTAGAGTTATATAGAAAAAAAAATAAAATGCCCTATTTGATAGAGCTTATGGCAATCCCTCTCCTACAAAATTAGTACGACATACAATGTTCTAATTGAGATCAGATGAAAGAGGAAGAGTTAGGCTATAGAACGGCAGAGCGGTTTGAGCTTCCTGTCAACCGATGCATTATACGAATTATTGAAATACGTGTTTTTTTTTTTTAATTTGTTTGGGAAAACAAAAATCACTATCAAGAAACCGTAAAACATATCGCAAAATCGCTCTCTAGTTCGATATAACCATCCTTCCTCTATAACCCTGCGAAAGAATCATGATGCTATGATAAATACTCTTTGCATGAGAGGGATTACAATGTCAATAACTTACTCCTGAGATATTGATAATTGTGTAAGTGTACAACTCTTGGGATATTGCACGCCACCTTCCAGAGCAGTACATCCAACCATGCTTATCGGAGGCTGTAAGGCCACTGAGAGGTGTCTCCAGGAGCTCACACACACCAATCATTGCAGAGGTTGCCATGTAATGTATTTAAAGTGAAACAATCATAAAAATCGCAATTTTAGAAGTAAAAAAAAAAAAAACCTGACTAATCGCCAACACTTCTTTTTGCTGACCCAAGAACAAAAAAAAATACTTTTTAGTATAAACATACTTAGAAATAAGACAGAAATAAGCAGATTGCATCAACTTGTTGCCAGAATTATGCAATATTTTTTGGTAAGAAAAAATTATTTTCCATAATTTTTTTATTTTAATTTTTTTATAAATCGAAAAACGCTCATCCCCCCTTGAGAGACAGATAATTCTTGTGTAGAGTGATGGAGTGAAGATAAACTTCATTCCTCTTCCTTCCCTCGCGGGCAAACACATCTGCTGTGAGGCACCGCTTCCACCATTTATAATGATTGTTATTTGGTGTTTTCTTGGTAGCGGGAATGCAATGATAAGGCTTCGGAGGCTTCTACTTTATTTGTATAAAGGTGCGAGTACACAGGCTGCGTGTTCTGTGGACATGGCCTGGCGGGCCATGCGCCTTGCGAGGGACAGAGGAGTTAGGCCTGTTGACTGACTGATGTTTAGGCGCCAAGTGAGGCAGGGACAAGGCGGGGCAGGCTGACGTGGGAATGCCTACCAGGCTTGCCCTCTGGCGGAAACTATGGAAACTAGCATGGCACGAAATATGAACTCAGCTAGCAGACAGCATGGCTGTCTATGCAGACAGCAAGGCTGTCTACACTAACCCTACCTACCCTGGGTTATCTTGGTTGGCTAACCCTCCCTACCCTGGGTTATCCTGGGTGGCTAACCCTCCCTACCATGGGTTACCCTGGGTGGCTAACCCTCCCTACCATGAGTTATCCTGGGTGGCTAACCCTCCCTACCATGGGTTATCCTGGGTGGCTAAACCTCCCTACCCAGGGTTATCCTGGGTGGCTAACCCGCCCTACCCTGGGTTATCCTGGGTGGCTAACCCTTCCTACTCTGGGTTATCCTGGGTGGCTAACCCTCCCTACCCTGGGTTATCCTGGGTGGCTAACCCTCCCTATGCTGGGTTATCCTGGGTGGCTAACTATCCCTACCCTGGGATATCCTGGGTGGCTAACACTCCCTACCCTGGGTTATCCTGGGTGGCTAACCCTCCCTACCCTGGGTTTTCCTGGGTGGCTAACACTCCCTACCCTGGGTTATCCTGGGTGGCTAACACTCCCTACCCTGGGTTATCTTGGGTAGCTAACCCTCCCTACCCTGGGTGGCTAACCCTCCCTACCCTGGGTGACTAACCCTCCCTACCCTGGATTATCCTGGGTGGCTAACCCTCCCTACCCTGGGTTATCCTCAGGGACTAACCCTCCCTACCCTGGGTTATCTTGATTGGCTAACACTCCCCACCATGAGTTATCCTGGGTGGCTAACCCTTCCCACCCTGGGTTATCCTGGGTGGCTAACCCTCCCTACCCTGGGTTATCCTGGGTGGCAAACCCTCCCTACCCTAGGATATCCTGGGTGGCTAACACTCCCTACCCTGGGTTATCCTGGGTGGCTAACCCTCTCTACCCTGGGTTATCCTGGGTGGCTAACACTCCCTACCCTGGGTTATCCTGGGTGGCTAACACTCCCTACCCTGGGTTATCTTGGGTGGCTAACCCTCCCTACCCTGGGTGGCTAACCCTCCCTACCCTGGATTATCCTGGGTGACTAACCCTCCCTACCCTGGGTTATCTTGATTGGCTAACACTCCCCACCCTGGGTTATCCTGGGTGGCTAACCCTCCCCACCCTGGGTTATCCTGGGTGACTAACCCTCCCTACCCTGGGTTATCCTGGGGTGACTAACCCATCTTCCTCACCCTCTCTCTCTCCTATGTAAAAGTTGTCTCCAGCTGTGAGATAACCGAGATATCTTAATTCAATTTTTCATGTGCGTGAGATTACCTATCCTGAGGGATACCAGTTACCCGGTGATAGCAGCTCCAGCTCTGCTATCCTGAGGGATACTAGTTCCCCGGTGATAGAAGCTCCAGCTCTGCTATCTTGAGGGATACCAGTTCCCCGGTGACAGCAGCTCCAGCTCTGCTATCCTGAGGGATACCAGTTCCCCGGTGATAAAAGCTCCAGCTCTGATATCCTGAGAGATACCAGTTCCCCGGTGATAGCAGCTCCAGCTCTGCTATGCTGAGGGATACCAGTTCCCCGGTTATAGCAGCTTCAGCTCTGCTATCCAGAGGGATACCAGTTCCCCGGTGATAGCAGCTCCAGCTCTGCTATCCTGAGGGATACTAGTTCCCCGTGAAGCAGCTCCAGCTCTGCTAATCCTGAGGATACCAGTTCCCCGGTGACAGCAGCTCCAGCTCTGCTATCCTGAGGGATACCAGTTCCCCGGTGACAGCAGCTCCAGCTCTGCTATCCTGAGGGATACCAGTTCCCCGGTGATAGCAGCTCCAGCTCTGCTATCCTGAGGGATACCAGTTCCCCGGTGACAGCAGCTCCAGCTCTGCTATCCTGAGGGATACCAGTTCCCCGGTGATAGCAGCTCCAGCTCTGCTATCCTGAGGGATACCAGTTACCCGGTGATAGCAGCTCCAGCTCTGCTATCCTGAGGGATACTAGTTCCCCGGTGTTAGCAGCTCCAGCTCTGCTATCCTGAGGGATACCAGTTCCCCGGTGATAGCAGCTCCAGCTCTGCTATCCTGAGGGATACCAGTTCCCCGGTGATAGCAGCTCTAGCTCTGCTATCCTGAGGGATACCAGTTCCCCGGTGATAGCAGCTCCAGCTCTGCTATCCTGAGGGATACCAGTTCCCCGGTGATAGCAGCTCCAGCTCTGCTATCCTGAGGATACCATTCCCGGTGATAGCAGCTCCAGCTCTGCTATCCTAGGGATACCAGTTCCCCGGTGATAGCAGCTCCAGCTCTGCTATCCTGAGGATACCAGTTCCCCGGTGAGCAGTCAGCTTCCTAGCTCTGAGCGTTTCATCCTGAGGGATACCAGTTCCCCGGTGACATGGTCCAGCTCTGCTATCCTGAGGGATACCAGTTCCCCGGTGATAGCAGCTCCAGCTCTGCTATCCTGAGGGATACCAGTTCCCCGGTGATAGCAGCTCCAGCTATGCTATCCTGAGGGATAACAGTTCTTCGGTGACAGCAGCTCCAGCTCTGCTATCCTGAGGGATACCAGTTCCCCAGTGATAGCAGCTCCAGCTCTGCTATCCTGAGGGATACCAGTTCCCCGGTGATAGCAGCTCCAGCTCTGCTATCCTGAGGGATACCAGTTCCCCGGTGACAGCAGCTCCAGCTCTGCTATCCTGAGGGATACCAGTTCCCCGGTGACAGCAGCTCCAGCTCTGCTATCCTGAGGGATACCAGTTCCAGGGTGATAGCTCCAGCTCTGCTATCCTGAGGGATACCAGTTCCCCGCTATAGCAGCTCTAGCTCTCCTATCCTGGTATTGAGCTCTACCACTCAGAGAATGAACACTGAGCTCTACCACTCACAGTATGAACACTGAGCTCTACCACTCACAGTATGAACACTGAGCTCTACCACTCACTGTATGAACACTGAGCTCTACCACTCACCGTATGAACACTGAGCTCTACCACTCACAGTATGAACACTGAGCTCTACCACTACAGTATGAACACTGAGCTCTACCACTCACAGTATGAACACTGAGCTCTACCACTCACCGTATGAACACTGAGCTCTACCACTCACAGTATGAACACTGAGCTCTACCACTCACAGTATGAACACTGAGCTCTACCACTCACAGTATGAACACTGAGCTCTACCACTCACAGTATGAACACTGAGCTCTACCACTCACAGTATGAACACTGAGCTCTACCACTCACAGTATGAACACTGAGCTCTACCACTCACAGTATGAACACTGAGCTCTACCACTCACAGTATGAACACTGAGCTCTACCACTCACAGTATGAACACTGAGCTCTACCACTCACAGTATGAACACTGAGCTCACAATTTACCTCTGAACTACCATAACTTTGAGCCTCAAAAAATTTCTTCTTCCCTCGCGTCAACAGAGGCAAACTACGTAATACATCTGGACAATATTGTATCATACATTTACAAGAGAGTCATTACAGTGCTACAAGATCTAGCTAAATCTTCAGTCGACCATAGAATTTGATTTTGAAGAATATTCTCCGGTTGCGCCTGGGGGATTATCTTCCACTATTTTCTATTTTACTTTTAAGAATAAATCAAAATCCCGGATTCACATAGAAAATATTTTTTTCGTAAAAGTTATGAATAACGTTATATTTGTGTAGTATCTACTACAGCGTTATGTGGTGACAGATACAACATGGTGGCCCGTAGGTAGCGCACTCAGCTCACACACTGAGTGTCCGTGGTTCGATCCCCAGTACGGGTGAAAACAATGGGGCGTGTTTCCTTAAGACTCCTAGCTGTAAGTAGGTATCTGGGTGTTAGTCACCTTACACCTGCTGTCACTGTTCACCCAGCAGTAAGTAGGTACCTGGGAGTCAGTCGACTGGTGTGGGTCGCATCCTGGGGATAATTATACATGCAACAAACTGTTTATGTTACAGTATTAGGTAATTACCTCGTCTTTCCTTACAGTTGTACTGTCTTCCCATTGGCTCCTTCAATTTGTACAGATAAAGCCACAAGTAATATTAAGCCATGTGTCTAATTTTTAGTTAAGTAACTTTTTCTAATAGTCTACTGTAACGTATATCTATAATTAAGTAACTTATCAAGGCACTGAGCTTGAGTCTCTGATTATTACTTACTGACTGTCATGACTGAAGGCTCTTCAGTCATCACTCAAGGTTCTTCAGTCACATTATAACTGACAGAGTCTTGAACGAGTCCTTAGCGGCAGAGGCAGCATCCTAGCAGTCTTTATTCTTCAAAAAACTCAGCGCTCATCAAAGCTTGTGATGGCATAATTGAAGGTACAACTGCACAAACCCACGTAGATCACAAAATGACCCAAGAATACTAGAAATGCTACCCAAACCTTAACAAAATTGAAGATCTAAGGAAGACAGCCCTGCAAACCCAAACATCGCCCGCGCTGCCAGACGAACGCCTAACCCAAGCTAAAGAAAATAAAGCCTCCTCCATAGCTTCACTAGTGATACTATGAGCGGAAATCGCAGAGGAACCAACAACAGTAACAAGAAACCAAAGCTAAGGACTTTGAAACACAACATGTCTACACAACAGAAAGCCGGTACATCAACAACCCCCCACACCCCCGCCCGGGCCCCGACGACAACAATAACACCGAACATGGCTGACTCTCCCTCCAACCCCACCAGCTTCGTAGGATTCCATCCTGGTCACCAAGGTATGACTACTACTTATGCTATTAGGGAATACATCTTTGCCCTTGAAGCTGAAAACAAAGACATCAAAGCAACACTAGTGAAATATGAATCCAAGTTAACTAACCTCGAGATCAAGATCCAAAACCTTGAAGAGAAGATTACATCGGGAAATACTGACACAGAAAAT
>WNWK01040699.1:0-16841 GCA_009830355.1 Cherax destructor
AAAATGTTTTTTTAGCCTATCCTATTTATAAAAATGTGATCTTCATTTTTAGAAAAAAAAAAAGATTTTTTGTTTTTTTCAAAATATTCGGTCACTTTCGCGAGTGAACGTATATCTACGTGTGGACAGTTTAAGGGTTAAGGAAAATCTCAAAAAATCTAATATTTTTACCACTTTGAGGCTTATTTCAAGCTGTTTCTGGTCTGCAACTGAACGAAAACTCATTTCTATTTCACTAGTATGTCTTTTATTCTATTCTCTTAATTAACCCTTTGACTGTCGGAGACACCTTCCTGAAACTGTCATTCTATGTCGGGAAATATTCGAAAAAAAAAAAAAAATTCTTAACAAAATGTTAAGATTATTTTTCTGATTGTTTTTATCCTAAAAACAGATTTTTGCCATCAATATTTACCGAGATATGGAGGTGTAAAGTTGGCAGAAAATGAGCCACGTATGGCAACAGCGGCGAATGCCACTCACTCGGTAAACATTTGTTTACTTCCATTCGTAGATTTCTTGTTTTTTTTTCACTATTTTCTTTTTTTACGTAACTTATGTGGCCTGTGAGACCAAGGTAAGGTACAATGTATATACGTATATACATTCGTTGTATGCAACACAATAATAGCATAAACATTAGTATCTTTATATTGTTTACAAAACTTGTTTACACAAACCAACAATACAAAAAAATCTTTATTACTATTGTTCTATAATATATATACAAATGTACAGTCACTGGACATGTTCATAGACGTTCTGCAGCTTGTGGAACTCTTTGAAACATGGTTCCATGCATAGTGGTGTTTTACATTCCTCACTCAGAAAACGAGTGTGTGTGCATTTTTGTGGGTGTTTTTTTGTATATGCACAGACAAAACATCTCTTCTGAGCAGTTTTCTTCAAAGTAGTAGCAGGCAGTTGTGTTAGGTAGTTATCCTAGGTTGATGGTCATCTGCGCATTCCTCTCCTTCCTTCCTATTCCTTCCTTCCTACATTCCTTCCTTCCTTCCTTCCTTCCTTCCTTCCTTCCTTCCTTCCTTCCTTCCTTCCTTCCTTCCTTCCTTCCTTCCTTCCTTCCTTCCTTCCTTCCTTCCTTCCTTCCTTCCTTCCTACCTACCTTCCTTCCTTCCTTACTACCTTCCTTACTACCTTTCATCTCGTCCTTCCTTTCTTCCTTCTGGTTTCTATATATACACAGTCACTGGACACGTGCCTAGAACCGCTATAAGCTTCTGGAAGCTGGTTGTTGTGTCTGGGTCATCATTCCGTCCTTCCTTCTTTCCTACATTCCTTCCTTCCTTTCATCTCGTCCTTCCTTCCTTCTGGTTTCTATATATATGCATATATAATCACTAGACACTTAATAGAATTGCTATTAGCTTCTGGAAGCTGGTTGTTGTTTCTGGGTCGTCATTCCTTCCTTCCTACCTTCCTTCCTGCATTCCTTCCTGCATTCCTACCTACCTTCCTTCCTTTCATACCGTCCTTCCTTCTGTTCATCTCCTTCCTTCCTTCTGGTTTCTATATATACACATATATAGTCACTGGACACTTCATAGAACTGATAATAGCTTCTGGAAGCTGGTTGTTGTGAGTGTGTGGACTTATAAATATGCTGAGTCAGGGTGCGGCTGCTGTCAAAATGACATATTATACCACCACTTGCCACCCTCACTGCCTTGTCAACACTCATGGGGTCCCTTGCTCTTCTTCCCCACAGTCCTTCCTACCTACTTACGTACCTACTTACATACCTACTTACGTACCTACTTATGTACCTACTTGCTTACCTACTTGCTTACCTACTTACCTACTTGCTTACCTACTTACTTACCTACTTGCCTACCTACTTACTTGTGTTGTGGGGTTCATTTGTGTTGTGGGGTTCTTTTCATAGATTTGGTAATATTAACAGACGATGAGCTTGGGTTTTGGTAGCGTTTAATGAGGCGTTGGATATATGGGAGCTGAGAGCCTATGCCTGTGTCCGTCTGTCCTGCACTCAGTCTCGATGGTAACTGAACACTAGGCCGCCTGGCGCTGAGGCATTCAAAAGGCAGGCCTATCATTGGCTGATGCCAGATCACATGGGCAGAGGTTGGAAATCACGTGAACAGCCGTGATGCAGCCGTTATAAGTACAACCCGTACAGCTCGGGCATGCTACGTATGGCGTCTCGACATACAACTACACAAACTAAGGACAACAGGCAACAACTTTCAGCTGATTCTATACAATGTCAAAGTACACAACAGTTAACATTATACTTCACATGGATATTATCGTGACGGAACAATCTACATTACTATATGATGCATCTTGATACTTGGGAATTAATTAAATGAGCTCATTCAAGAATATCATGATAAAAGAGATAAAAAAAATTTAATTTGTTCGATCGAACTGTCTTCATGTGATCTACGAATTCTGAGGAAATAAATTACAAGAAGATAGTGATTAACAAACAAGGTAGATCTGGTGCACTCAAATCTATACTGTTAATTCTCAGAACTCGGAGAGAACGTGAACACAAAAAAAAAAATTTGAGTAATACTAAGTAGATATTATAACACACAGTTAAACGCTTACTACATATTTATCTATACAGGTTATTTACACTTAACCCCAACTCTGCTAGGGTGAGAATGATATAGGCTGTATAATTATCATCTCTGGGTGGATCAAACTCTGTTACAATAGGTAACTCAACTTCTGATTGAGGAGGATCTACACTGGTATCTACAAATGATACTTGAGGATTAATTAACACTTGTCGTGGGACGTAGGGAATAACGACATTCAGGTATAACTTCATCCCAGGTTACACTATTGGGATTGATGGTAGCTCTTAAGACATCAAGGACTTTCTTATTCGTTCTTTCTGCTAACCCATTGCTGGCAGGATGGTGTGGAACAATGGTAGATTTAGTAATCTTATACAAGGCACATAGGTTTTCTAGAATCTCGTTACAAAATTCACCTCCATTATCTGTTATGAGGGACTTAGGAGTGGTATGTCTACAGATTATACGTTCCTTGAATTCTTTTGCTACTGTTTCGGCAGTCTTATCTGGGATAGGAACTAACTCACAATATCTGGTGAAATGATCGACCATCACACACAGATGTTTGTTTCCACTGAGGGAACATTGGAAGTTGGTCAACAGATCTAGTGCAACTCTTTCCCATGGCTCACTAGAAGTAGGAAAGATCTGGATTGGATTAGGACTCGTAACATTACCTTTATGTTTCAAATAGACACTACATTTTTTAACATACTCAGTAATATCGGTAGACATACGAGGCCAAAAGTATTTCAATCTGGCTTGTTTCACAGAACGATCCATACCAGGATGTGCTACATCTGGTACATCGTGAACTAGCTGCAAGGCTACTTTCACTAGTGACTGTGGAATTACTAATTGGTATACTCTTCTACTAGGATTACCCAACTCGGTAGTGCGATACAGTAATTCTTGGTTCATGACAAAGTCACTAATGGGTGCTGGTTGCTTCACAGAGAGAATAAGATCTTCCTGGAGCAGGAATCGAACCACACCAGACCACAAGGGGTCTTGTCTTTGAGCAGTCTTTACATCCTCAGTACTAAATGGAGGATCGGCAGTTACTACACTGACATGACGCGACAAAGCATCAGCAACTACATTGGATTTGCATAACTGTAAAATTGCGTTCAGCCTTAGTAAGGACTCGGCTAGCAAATGCAAATAATCTCTTAAACTGAGTTTTCTTTATTCACTAAGAACTGGGAACACTTTCCTACTGAGGAATGAACGGCACGGTGGAGTGGAAGGACTCTCCCGGGTGAAATAGATAGCTCAATAACACAAAGTATGAACAAAGGAGAATGGCTCTCACTATCTCTTACCGCAGGTAATAATTACTCGACACACGACACTTTACTCTGCAAAGGACTTACTGTCAACTGGGATAATATCACTATCTGGAACACAACACAACAGACACTCTAGTAAACACTAGCCACAGAAACGGCTTTCTGCAATTGCTTTTGCATCAGCGAGAGATGCTATAACTCATTCAAGTAGTCTTTCTTCAACAAAGCGTCCCCTGGAGAGGAACTACTACTTGAACTAGCAACATTGCAAGGATAGACTCAGTACTCAAGGCGGTCCGGGATACCTCCGGCACCCTAGGCATCTGAACGCTATCTTGCATGCAAGATATTGTAGGGACTGAATTCCAGACAGGAGTGACAGTAATACTAGTTTCTTGACCGCTCGGCTACGTTAATACATAATGCACAAAGCTATCAGGACTGAATTTGAACTTCACATTCCGCAGAACTGTTATAACTCTCTGATACAAGCTGTGAGAACAAACACATTGCTCAAGAGCTAGATACTGTCTTTCAGTCGGTAAGGAACTATCAGGATCACGAAGAAAACTATAGTATTGACTCTGTGGCTGGGTAGGTCTAGCATTCGGTAAATGACTATCATGAATTTCAGCAAGGGCATTTGGAACATTAGAGCACTGAATTCCGTCATTAGCTACACTACTGTAAGGTAAGTGAGACATACTTGCAATGAAAATTGCACAAAGACTAATTCAGGTAAAAAATGAGAATGGTAAAATATTCACAGTACACAATTAGTTAAAATGGGAATTAAGAATAATTGAATTAGATGTAGAAAAGGGGTTAAAACAACTAATATACACTGCACAAGATGGTAAGACTCACTGATTTTTGACTGTAAAATTTAAGGAATTACTTTACAAATTGCAATAAAAAGGCAATACTGACTACTGTATGGATTAACTGCAAAGATTATCTCTCTCTACTGGAATTTAAAACAAAATTACTAGATGAGAAATAATAAATCAATGCAAAGTGGAAATACAATAAAAAAAAATTGTATTCAACTGGAAAAATACTAGAAAACAAATTTTCTAAGGAGAAAATGACACTAGAATTTAATATGCATTGCTGGCTGAAGAATTAACTATGATGCTGACAACTAGCATTGAATTATTAGCAATTTTCAGGATAACACTGAGTAAAATGGAATAAAGTGCACAATACTGTATGCAAAATAACAAGAACAAGTAATCACTACTGGAGAATAATTTTAAAGTTTAATCAATGTATGGTATTGCATAAACAATTTACTGCATCAATTAAAAATCAATGTTGCACTGGGCACAAGGAGAATGAACACTTTAACTCTTAGTTCACTTACAGAAAACTAATGAAAATGAATATAATGAATATTACTTTACTTTACATATGAATATTAAGAGTGAATTTGTTCAAGGAATTATTGATAAGATCAACACAAAGACAATAATACACAAACTGAAATAAAGATGAAAAAAAAAACTTACAGTTTTGCAGGAGAATACACAACACAACAAGATTCAGTCAGTGAATGTGATAGTTTATGCAATAAGATCTTGTATGTAAAAAACATGTATAAAGAGATAGTTCTTGCTGCTTCAGACAAAATATATTCAATACACAGGTTCTGCAAAATTTTGAAAAAATGAGGCACAGGTAGACACAAAAATATAAACAAATATAAACTTTCTGTTGAACTAAAACATGTGAGATACTGGCACAAAAATAAATTAATGGGACACACTGAATGGCACACAGGAAAATGAAATATGCAACTAGGAACACTGGGGCATAAACAATAAGGAACTATGCACAGACACTGCATAAAAACACAAGGGAATGCACTGGGAAAAAAAATGAAGGGACAGGGAATTAATGCACACTGCAATAATAACGAATAAATCAAATACTGCACTCAAGGACAAGAAAATTTATACACAAGTACTTACTGCATGTGTACGAGTTTACACAAGGAACATAGATACAAATGAGACACGAAGCACATGAAAAACTGAAAAAGTATTTGAAATAAATTTACACGAAACTGAAACACAAGTCTTTAAATGTCACTAAGAAAATTCACTGCTTAAATGTCTCACACACACGAATGTCTATAATAGAATAGAGTCTAATGATGAATGAACGACGAGTGTAGGTGGAGAGAATATATTCCTGGTCGTTGACTGCTGAGTCTTGTAGAAATGCGCTTTCACCGAAGAACTCACACAGCAAGCTTTTACGTTGGCGCTCTGGGATGAAGGAAGACACTCTCGACTTGCTATGTGAGCCAGAAACAATGCTGCTGGTACCCCAGATAGGGTAGAAATACCACAAAATGTTGGCTGGTAGAGGGTAGTGTGAGCAGGTGGTATCTTTGTTTACACTAGCGCGGGTGGTGAGTGGCGCGCGCGTGGATGACGTCACTGCTGCCTGAGTTGCTGGCGGTGGGCGATGACGTCACGGGGTTCGGCCAGTACACTTAAGTCTCACGGCCTTGGGACTACAACCCAGGTGGCTTTTTGTACAATAAGCCACAGGAATGGTGAATATCACTCTGACAAGCGTCCAACTTGTAGCACAGAGCGATTGGAGACAAAACTGCAAGGAACTGGCTTGCTGAAGAAACGACTGGCTTACTTGTATAACTGGCTTTCCTGAAGAAGCTGGCTTAGCTCTTAGGACTGGTAAACCTGAATTCTCTTACTTGCACACAGCAGTGAGATGCAGGATGGATGACAAGAGACAGACTGGATGACTGCAGGCTTGGCTTAGGCTCCTCCCATAAACTGGCTTACTTTTTGGCTTAATTGCAAAACCCAGATCAACTCTTCGGAGGTTTACTTGCAATTAGAAGCCAGAAGACTGGAGACACTGCTTCAGAAGAGTCTTGGATGACGACACGGGTGAGGGGAAGGTGAGTCGCTGGCGACGGTTGATATTGACGCCCGCGGCGGTACTCTCTCACCGGCTTCTTCTTCTTCTTGTTAATCTGCTCAGATTACACAAAATCTAGGCCCACCAGCTGTCACCATTTGTGTTGTGGGGTTCTTTTCATAGATTTGGTAATATTAACAGACGATGAGCTTGGGTTTTGGTAGCGTTTAATGAGGCGTTGGATATATGGGAGCTGAGAGCCTATGCCTGTGTCCGTCTGTCCTGCACTCAGTCTCGATGGTAACTGAACACTAGGCCGCCTGGCGCTGAGGCATTCAAAAGGCAGGCCTATCATTGGCTGATGCCAGA
The DNA here is from genome assembly GCA_009830355.1 of Cherax destructor. Taxonomy (NCBI): domain Eukaryota; kingdom Metazoa; phylum Arthropoda; class Malacostraca; order Decapoda; family Parastacidae; genus Cherax; species Cherax destructor. Next base: position 7,130 of record WNWK01040699.1, read on the forward strand.
TCACATGGGCAGAGGTTGAAATCACGTGAACAGCCGTGATGCAGCCGTTATAAGTACAACCCGTACATACTTACCTACTTGCCTACCTACTTCCCTTAGCGCTTGAAGCTGTGTGTGTGTGTGGGGACATCTAAATTTGCTGAGTCAGGGTAAGGCAGCTGTCAAAATGACATATTATACCATTACTCTCCACCCTCACTGCTGTCAACCTGTCAACACAAAAGGGGTTTCATGTCTGCTTCCCCACAACCTCCTTCCTGCCTTCCTTTCTTCCTTCCTCTCATTTCTTCCTTCCTGCCTTCCTTTCTTCCTTCATTCATTCCTTCCTTTTTTTTCTTCCTTCCTTTCTTACTTCTTTTGTTCCTTCCTTCCTCACATCTTTCCTTCCTTTCTTTCTTACTTCTTTTGTTCCTTCCTCTCATCTCTTCTTCCTTTCTTTCTTCTTTCCTTCCTTCCTTTCCTCCTTCCTTCTTCTTTCCTTCCTTCCTCTCATCTCTTCTTTCCTTCCTTCCTTTCATCTCTTCTTTCCTTCCTTCCTTTCATCTCTTCCTTCCTTCCTCTCATCTCTTCCTTCCTTTCTTTCTTTCTTCCTTCTTTCCTTCTGGTATCCTGGGCATTGCTTTTGGTCACAAACTCCTCAAAACCATGAAATTCATCTTCAGAGACACTTCCATCTGTGTTAGAGCTACCACTGAGGAAAGAAAAGTCCCAGATTCGCCGGGAGTCAGATATTTCTTACGCTAGGGATGCTGAACATGGACTACTGAAATGGCTTTCCCACAATGCACCACTGGCTGCCCGATTTTTATACTGCGCGCACTGACCACACAGACCCTTTCTCTCACATGTGGGCCTACCAGCTTTCTCCCACTTGATTTGAGACCGCTAGAATTTAGGCGTATAAATACGTCCGAAACATTGGCTCGTAAGATGTATATATACGTCCGAAACAGTCAAAGGGTTAATAGTTGCCAAGAAACAGTCAATAAAACCATAAAAACTACCCTAGAAACACCTCAAAGTTGCTATTTTAAACCAAATATATGATCAAAGGTTTTCTTTCCCATTATACACTGCCAGGGTAGAATTTATTTTTATACTGTGCACACTTGCTGCACAGGCCATTCCATCCTGTCTAGGTGAAAATTTACCACTCAGAGCATATTTGAAGGTGCTGTGTTTAACCCTTTCACTGTCTCGTGCATAGATCTACATTATTGACATCAAGGTTACTTACATAGATCTACGTTTTTGACATCAGGGTCACTTACATAGATCTTCGTTATTGACATCAGGGTCACTTGCATAGATCTACGTTATTGACATCAGGGTCACTTACATAGATCTATGTTATTGACATCAGGGTCACTTACATAGATCTATGTTATTATCATCAGGGTCACTTACATAAATCTACGTTTTGAGCTCAACTCCCCCTCATATAAGCTGTGAACATTAAATTTTGGCCTAAACCTGAAAAAATGAAAAATGAGTCTGTACGGTGAGTGTGCATGGTACAGTGGACCCCCGAGTAATGAACACCTCGGAAATCGTACAATTATGTAAGTATAATATTGTAAGTGCTTGTGGAAGTGTATTTTTGGGGGTCTGAAATAGACTAACCTATGTGACATTATTCCTTAAGGGAGTAAATTCGTTTGGTAATGGCACTTGAGCAGGCTTCTGGAATGAAGTTTTTACGTTACTCGGGAGTCCACTGTATGTGTTATGACTTCAATATCGTAACTTAAATATAAAGGTCCTGGCTCCTAAATGGCTGCTCAATCTGCTGTCTAGGGGCATTTAAATTACACTAAAAACACACAGCAACTCTCGGGCCAGCATGTACTCATACACATTATGAAGCATGAGTGCAAATAATTAATATAGTACAGTGGAACCTCTACTAACGAGCGCATCCACGTGCGAGTTTTTCCAGATGCGAGCAGTTGATCGGTCGATTTTTGCTTCCATAGGCGAGCAAATTTCCAGATGCGAGTAGGCCTCAAGGGAGGTTTCTTGACTCTGGTGAGGGGCTCTTGCCCTTGATCTAGGGGAAATTTGGGTCTCATTTGTTTGTTGGACTATCTTATTGAAACTTGGGCAATGTATGATGGAAAGATGTTTCTTAATGTACACCAAAATTGAAAGAAATCTGACTATAAATAACTGAGTTCACTTCTCAGCCTTAGCCGGCCCTTAGCGGTATATTTTCGTATGGTTTTTATGGTTGTATTCTCATCTTTTGGTCTCAATTGATAGAATGGAAGATATATTACAGACATAGATATGATTTTGATATCTTTCACAACGAAAAGTACCTTGAAATTGAGCTCAAAGTAGCTGAAATGTTTGATTTTGGCGATGTTCAAGAGTAAACAAATGACGCCACTGTCCAATACCTGTCCGAATGGGTCGACATTATTTGTACAATTATTACAATAATGCAATAGTCTGCATAACAATAAATATTCTATTTTTTGTGTGAATAAAAATTCCAAATGGTAAGCAGTATTATTATTATAAGAATACAGTGGTCCCTCGGTTTTCGCTGAAAATTCGTTTCAGAATGCTGCTCAAGTGCCATTACCGAACGAATTTACTTCCTTAAGAAATAATGTCACGTAGGTTAGTCTATTTCAGACCCCCAAAAATACACATGCAACAGCACTTACGAAAATACACTTACATAAATGTTCGAGTTTGGAGATGCACGAAAACCGAGGGACCACTGTACATACGTACTACTACTACTACTAATAATAATAATAACAATGATATGTATAATATAATAATTATTACTATAAGAATAATTATTGTTATAAGAATACGTATGTACTAAAAATAATACGTAATTATAATAATATAAATACAGTGGTCCCTCGGTTTTCGCCGAAAATTGTTCCAGAATGCTGCTCAAGTGCCATTACCGAACGAATTTACTTCGGTAAGAAATAATGTCAAGTAGGTTAGTCTATTTCAGACCCCAAAATACAATTGCAACAGCACTTACGAAAATACACTTACATAAATGCTCAAGTTTGGAGATGCACGAAAACCGAGGGACCACTGTAATACTATAAGTGAGTTTCAGATCACCACCACAAGATGGCAGTGTGATAAAACATCGCCGCTCAGGGAGGAGGGAATTTTCGTGTTTTCATTACGTTTCTTGCAGTTATTTTGTGAAATTTCTTCTTTCTAACCATGAATCTTAAGAAAGCAAGTGCAAAGGACAGTGCTGAGAAGAAAATGAGGATGATTTCTATGGAATTAAAGCAGGAAATCATACATAAACACAAACTAGGTGTAGCATTATGAGTGTACCATTGAGAGTGTACCATTGAGAGTGTACCATTGAGAGTGTACCATTGAGAGTGTACCATTGAGAGTGTACCATTATGAGTGTACCATTAGAGTGTAGCAATTAAACCATTAAGAGATAGAAAAGGACGATCTAATGGAGTTTGCCTTACAAACACTCAGTTTTCCGTTATAAAAGCATGGGAAGGTATGCCAAGAGCAACAACAATGGTCACTGACACTACTCACATACGTAATATTTCGTTCATTCTAGTTTATATATCATGTATCTATGTTATTAATATTGTTTATTACGTTAGCACTGCTACTGCCCCAAACGTATATTTACGTTTTATTTTTCCTGCCTCCAAATTTGGCACGATTGGCCTGAGATGCCTGGTCAGCATAGAATGGGTCTTAACACTGTGTTGCGCCATATTAAAAAATCTGGGACCACCTAGTACCTTGTGGGAGCACAGTTAAATTGAGGGCCAGCTAGAGCAAACACTGCGGCAAACACCATAGATTCACTGATGTCATGTCATATTAACACTCCCCTTTGAAGTGGAAAGTGATGTCGGCAGGCTGGCAGGCCAGCTGCCTGCCTGGGGACCTGGCTGGCAAAAAGCTGGTTGGCCACCTGGCTGGCCAGCAGCTGGATGGTCAGCTGGGTACCTGATTGGCTGTCTATCTCTGTCTGTGTCTGTATCTATCTGTCTCTGTCTCTATCTCACAGGAACACATACGTAAATACAATTATACATAGTGTAAATTACCTAGGATAACTAAAAATCAAGACAAAGTGTTATAATGTGCTTGTGATCTGTGAATACCAGTTGGTTCATGAGCTACTCTCTGAGACAAGCAGACAGAAAGGAGACAACACAGGCAGACAGAAAGACAGAACACACAGACAGACAGACAGAAAGACAGAAAGACAGACACACAGACAGACAGACAGATACAGACAGACATACAGGTTTGCGTAACAAATAAAGGGAAGCAATGTAAGCTGTCAAATGTCATCACTGTAATTACTGGACTGATAAGAAGAGATAAGACTATGGCTCACCCGTCTCGTAAAATGTTACCAGAGTCATTAGTGGAGATCAGATGAGATAAGGCAGCGACACAAGACAGACAGACAGAAAGACAGACAGGTAGGTTTGCATAACAAATAAAGGAAAGAAATGTAAGCTGTCAAATGTCATCACTGTAATTACTGGACTGATAAGATGAGATAAGACTATGGCTCACCCGTCTCGTAAAATGTCACCAGAGTCATTAGTGGAGATCAGATGAGATAAGGCAGCAACACAAATCTTTTATTATTATTATTATTATTATTATTATTATTATTATGCACTATTATCATTATTATTCACTATCATTATTATTATTATTATTTGAGTACAATTTCAGTACCTAATATTAGTGTCAGAACACAGATTGTCTATGAAATCACAAGAACTACTATAAATTGTGATTATGAGAACATAAAAATTATATAAAATAATAAAAAAAGTGAAAAAAAGGTATATCGGCAATGATTCTGCAAGCTGCAGGACTCCTGTTACTGTCAGGTGAGCATCCAGTGCCAACTTCTCTGCCTCATTCTTGGTAACTACTGACCCAAATTCTTTTTTTATCCTATAACACTTTATTTCTATATAAAAAAAAAAATTTTTTCAAAGATTCGGGGCACTGGGCGAGCTAACGTAAATATACGTTTGGACCGTTTAAGGGTTAATTCCATTTCAATTAATTTAAAGGAGGAAAATTGACTCTGAAACGAGCAAATCCAGTTGCGAGCAAGCTCCTGGAACGGATTAAACTTGTAAATAGAGGTTCCACTGTATATGGAAGGACAAGGAAAACTCACCTAATACAAAAATATATATCCATGGGGAAGTGGAACAGAATTCTTCCTCCAAGCCATGCGTGTCGTAAGAGGCGACTAAAATGCCGGAGCAAGGGGCTAGTAACCCCTTCTGTATATATTACTAAATGTAAAAGGAGAAACTTTCGTTTTTCCTTTTGGGGCAAAAGAAACGGTGGGAAACGGCCGCGTGTTGAAAGAAGATGAAGTAACTTATATACAACTTAAACTCTACTACAAAATCACCTTAACTCCAGTTCACATTAGCTCACTAGCACACTGCTACTAGTGAATAAAAGAACTGGGAGGCTCCATGACACTCTCCCCCCTTTCTGCAGGCTACTTAGCCTACAGTTAAAACTTTAAATACTCTCCAAAACACAGACCCTTGCACAGACTACGGCCTTAAAAAACATGAGAGCATTTACACACTAACTAAATTATAATATACACTAAAAAAAATACCAAAATTACCTACTCACACTACCGCCCAAACATAATGACTTCACCCCGTCACCACCCATCTCGTACTGAACTCTCACAAACACCTCACTCTCCCTTCTGGCCACTCTGCCTGAATGACAGGAATAAAACACGTCTAGATTCAGAATAATACTCGGAAAATGACTATATATGGAGCGTTTTATAAATTATTTTACTGCCCCACACTGCGTAACACAGTTCATGATGGGAAAAGGAAACCTCTGACCTTGTGTTTGGTTTAAAATAGCATCTTTAATTATAATAATAACAATAATAATATTTATTTCTACAAGTACATGATACAACTTATACAGACCTAGCTAACATCAGTGGCATACTATATAGAAATCCCTTGTTATACAGAACATTTGGGCAAATTATGTTTATGTCCCAAGGATCGACCCACACCAGTCGACTAACAACCAGGTACCTGTTTACTGCTAGGTGAATAGGGACAGCAGGTATCTTAAGAAAACATGCCTCAATATTTCCAGCCCTATCGGGGATCGAACCATGGACCTCAGTGTGTGAGCTGAGTGCGTTACCAACTGAGCAACGGACACCTTTGAGGTATTTTCTGGGATGGTTTTTATGATTTTATTGTCTGTTTCTTGGTATCATTTGACAGATGAGTTTGGTTGGTTTCAGGATAGAAGTATCTGAAAGTAGCAAAATTAATATTTTTGATGATTTTCCTGAGGACGGGTAGGCCTCCCTACACACTGTGCTCTGTCTTATGGCTTTTACTAGATCTGCTTCAATTATTGGGTGCCATAAACAATGACTAATGAGCTCAGCTGTGAGTGGTAAATTTTGGACTAGATACGAGAGAATGTGTCTATGCAGCGAGTGTGCACCATATAAGAAAATCCTGCCCTACTCAGTGCATGATTGGAAAAACAAAGCTGTGACCGTTTGTATGGTTGTGATGTGTTTTTGGATTTACTTTTATGGTTTTAATCTCAGTTTTTTAGTTTCATTTGATAGAATGAAGATACATACAGAAACAGAGAGGATTTTGATTGGTTTCAGGATTGAAAGTAGCTTGAAATTGAGCTCAAAGTTTTGTAGCATAAATATTCAATTTTTGTCAATATTCCAAAGGACACTAATCACATCACTGCCCAATACTGCCAACTGCCACTTTATGCGTGTTCAACTGCCCAACATTATTTATTCAATTATTACAATAAAGCAGTAGTCTGCATAACAGTATGCAGTGGAACCTCGAGTTTCGGCCTTTTTGAGTTTCGGCGCTTTTTTAACAATTTTTTTTTGAGTTTTGAACAGTGCCCTGAGTTTCGGGCACATATCAACTTGTCTGCCTAACCAACCTAACCAGGCTCCTCCCACTCAGACAAAAAGGTTTAACAAGCACAACAAACAAATGAATGTCAACAAGCACAATTCCTAGCTACCACAAAATTATTTTCCTCACAAACATCTTATTTACTTACAATGAGACATGCAATTTATAAACTTTATTTAAATTGTTTATTCAAACCTATTGTATTGAGAAAATCAGATTTAACTCAGCTTTTCAGCCTGCCTTCACAAAGGTAATTTATTAATTCAATATAATTGGTTTCATGTTACTTAATTAAAAATACATGTTGGGTCCATATTTTAACTGGACTACTGTTTTTTTTTTTTTTTTTTCTAATTTAATAATTTTTTTTTTTTGATAATTACAATTATAATATTCTTTGGGGGATTTTGCGATCTTGCTGACACTAATAAGGAATGAAAAAATTCAGATAGTTAACCGCGGGGGAAATTTTACCCCCATTTTATTGTCAGAAAATATATAAAGTATTTTAGGTTTGGAAGTTTTTACGTGGAGACAACCCTTGGTTAAAAAATTAATCCGGTCCAGGGCTATTTTAACAATTTTAAAAAATTAAACCTTATTTCCCTGAGAAATAATGTAATACAATTAATTGCCACAAAAATAATCACTAAAAAAAAAAACATTTACTTACCTTTATTGAAGAGACTTGCAGGCATCGGGGAAATATAGATGATGACTGGGCAGGGTGTTAGGGGTTTGGGAAAGGGGGGAACCCCCAAAAAAGGTTTTAGGTAACAAGTCCCCCTCTGGGGGTTACTTCCTTCTTGGTTTTTTAATGCCACGGGGCCAGCTGAGAGTCCAGACCCCTGCCTGATGAAGAACTGCCCCGAGTCCTCTGTTTCGGGACCTTCCCTTTTTGAAGTACAACATGGCTCTGTCACTGAAGTTTTTTCACAGAAGGCTCATTTCAGCTTCCAGGGTGGTATCTTTCAACAAATGTCTGCAACTCATTCCACTTTGTATCAGCTGTGGTCTGTTGTTGTTCCAGATGAAGCTCTTGCAGCTCTTCAGTTGTTTTTTCCCCTTGCTCCTCCCCAACTTTCCAATCCTCACCACTCACCCCAACCCCGGCTTTTCCCCCAAATTCCCAATATCTTCCACAACATGTTCCACAACAGGCAAAGGGGCCGGGTAGGGATCAAACCTTCAAAACCCTTTTTAACACAACCCCCCAAGTGCTCCCGGGCCCGAGTCCTGAAGTCACTTCCTCAACCTTCCCAAAAAGGCCTTCAATAGATATTGGGGTTTTTAAAACCCTTAGGGCAATTCAGAGTCATTGGTCATATTAGCACCTCTAAAACAGCTTTTTGGTGTACTTTTTTAAATTGGGAAAAATGCTGGGTCCATGGGTTGGATGAGAGGGGGTTTTGGAAAGAACTTCATTTGATAAAATTTAAGTTTAACAACTTTGCAAGGGAGGATGAGGGAGCATTGCCCCCGTCCAAAGGGACTTGACCCAATTTTTTTCCCGGAGGTATTTTTCACTGGGCCAAAACCCCAGTAAATTCCTTTAAAAAACCTGGACCCAGCCTTTTTTAGTTTCCAATGCACACAAATTTATTTTGTAAACCCGTTTTGAAGGGTCTGGTTTTTTCCTGATGCACCAGTAAAGGCTTCATTTAAAATCACCACTGGCATTCCACTCATAAAAATTATTTTTCATGGGTTTTTTCCTGGCTGGCCTTTTCCCCCTGAGTAATGTAGGTCCTGTTCATTTTCTTCCAAAAAGGCCTGTTTCATCACAATTAAAAAAATTGTTGGGGGGGGTTTTTTAGCCTCACAACCCCCAATTTCCAAAATTTTTTTGCTGCACGTTTTCTGAGCTGGGGGGCCCACCATGCCTCACAACATTGTGTATGCCACTACGTTTTTAAATTTCAAACCAGCCTTTGCTGGCTTTAAAATCACTTCCTCACCACTGGTTCCAGGCATTGTCTTCCAAAATCTTGAACTTCCCCTTTTTACAAATTATCGCCATAGAAATTATCACCTGCTCTTTTTTTTTGGATCCAACCAAAACAATTTCAACCTCACCACGTTTTTTTTGTTTCGAAAAATTAACCCCTTTTTAACATTAGCTTCCTTATCTCATTTCTTTGCCGGTAGCCATAGTAGATGGAGTTTTCTTGTACATCCTGGAAGATCACTTAGACACACCATTTTTTTTTTATGATTTTTCTTCATTATGGGTTTCACTTTACCAAGGGGGGCCAACAGTTCTTACCCTGGTGATTATTTCCCGTGACAATCACTAAACCCCAAAAAAACACCAAAATATTGTGAATCTTTTTTAAAAAGGGGCTTTGGTAAGTTCTCTCAAGGGAAACAACGCTTACTGGCGTCCCTGCCTTTTTGCTGGGGGACACGTCTAATACCTTTTGCTAACCGGGGAAATTTTTTTAACCATTACGAAAATTTTTTCCCTTTTTTGGCTTTTCCCGGGAACCCGACTGATCCCGAACAGTGGAACCCCGGGAAAACCCCAAAAACTGCAATTTGTAAGTATAATAAGTCTTGGGAAGGATTTTTGGGGTCTGAAAAACCCCCCTAAAAAACATTTTTTTAAGGAAGAAATTTGTTGGAATACTTGGGAAGCTTTGCAATAATTTTTTTTTTTAAACCCGGGGTTCCCTTTTGAAATTTTAACATGGTGTTTATGATGGTCACTAAAGCTGACAGGGAAGGGGTGACACTTG
>WNWK01040700.1:0-16841 GCA_009830355.1 Cherax destructor
TAACATTCTTAATTTATCTCTTCAAACAGGTGTAGTGTCTGATATGTGGAAGATAGCTAATGTAATTCCTATTTTTAAAGCAGGGGACAAGTCACTACCGTCAAACTACCCCCCAAATAAGCCTGACCTCAATTGTAGGCAAATTACTAGAGTCAATTATAGCTGATATTATTAGAAGCCATCTAGATAACCATAATTTGATTAATGATACCCAGCATGGATTCACGAGGGGCCGTTCCTGCCTATCTAATATATTAACCTTCTTCAGTAAAGCTTTTGAGGCTGTTGATCACGATAAAGAATTCGATATTGTTTATTTAGACTTTAGTAAGGCTTTTGATAGAGTACCGCACCAGAGACTGTTAAAGAAAGTGGCAGCTCATGGCATTGGGGAAAAGTGCTGTCATGGATCGAGTCATGGCTCACCAATAGGAAGCAGAGAGTGTGCATAAATGGGGTTAAATCCGAATGGGGACTTGTAACAAGTGGTGTTCCACAGGGATCAGTCTTAGGCCCATTGTTATTTATAATATATATCAATGACCTTGATGAGGGAATTACTAGTGATATGAGCAAATTCGCCGACGACACGAAGATAGGTAGGATAATTGATTCAAACATAGATGTCATAGAACTTCAGGAAGATTTAGACAAACTTAATTCGTGGTCAGAAAAGTGGCAGATGCAGTTCAATGTAGATAAATGCAAGGTTCTGAAGCTCGGAGTGTCCATAACCCAAGCACTTATAAGTTAAATAACGTAGAACTTAGCCATACAGATTGCGAGAAGGACTTGGGGGTGATGGTAAGCAGCAACCTTAAACCAAGACAGCAATGCCTAAGCGTACGTAATAAGGCAAATAGATTACTGGGATTTATATCAAGAAGTGTTAGCAACAGAAGTCCAGAGGTTATATTACAGCTTTATACATCATTAGTAAGGCCTCACCTAGATTACGCAGCTCAGTTCTGGTCTCCATATTACAGAATGGACATAAATTCGTTAGAAAACATTCAGCGTAGAATGACTAAATTAATACATAGCATTAGAAATCTTCCTTACGAAGAAAGATTGAAGACCCTAAAATTACATTCACTTGTAAGACGTAGAATGAGGGAGACATGATCGAGGTATACAAGTGGAAAATGGGTATTAACAAAGGGGATATAAATAAGGTCTTGAAGATATCTCTCCAAGAGAGAACCCGCAATAATGGATTCAAGTTAGATAAGTTTAGATTTAGAAAGGATATAGGAAAGTATTGGTTTGGAAATAGGGTAGTTGATGAGTGGAACAGTCTGCCTAGTAGGGTTATTGAAGCTAGGACCTTGGGTAGTTTCAATTTAGGTTGGATAAATTCATGAGTGAGAGGGGTTGGATTTGAGTGGGACTCGCGCATGAGTGGGTAGAATTGTCAAAGCTTATTTCTTGGGTAGCATTGAAAATTGGGTTGAGCAAATATTCTGTTAGTGGGACGGATTGTGAAGGACCTGCCTAGTATGGGCCAACAGGCCTGCTGCAGTGTTCCTCCTTTCTTATGTTCTTATGTTCTTAAATCCTCCTGAAGTTTCGTGACATCTACGTCTGAATCGATTATCCTACCTATCTTCGTGTCATCAGCGAATTTGCTCATATCACTAGTAATTCCCTCGTCAAGGTCATTTATATATATTATAAACAACAACGTGCCCAAAACCGATCCCTGTGGAACGCCACTTGTTACAGATCCCCAATCAGATTTAACCCCATTTATGAACAACCTCTGCTACCTGCGCCTATGTGCGCCGAAGGTACGCTAGTGGTATGATTGTGGGTGGCATCGCCACCAGTGTGTATGTGTGTGCACCTCTGTGCAGGCTGGCACCGCAGAGGCAATCACTGTGTCGTGTTATTGTTTCAATTCTGGACGCATTTAGTAATGGGTGCAATAAGTATTAGGCCGGAGGCCTGTGTAGCTAATATAACAAGTTGGCAGAGTGACATAGCAGAACGTTCACAAGTGTACCTGTATGTTGTTTGTAACGTATCTTGTGACAAAATACATGTGTAGAGTCCAGCCACACATGTGAGTTGTCGGGGTACGGGTCCTTAATACACTGCATGGACAATACGTTGTGTGCCGCCTGGTGAGGTATCACTGGGGTGGGCACATATCATGCTCTAGAGACTGCTGAGTGGGTTGAGACTGCGGGGTGGCGGTCTGTAACCATAGTCGGAGTGCCGAGAGATCATAATATACCTACCTGTCAGTACATCATAACATTAATGTTGTTTTTCTATTACTTTGTAAAACATGTTGATTTTAGTGTAGGTTGGAGGGTGGGGGGCAGTGTATGGGGATGGGTAGCTTACTCTCTCCGATGTAGGGTGGTGGTGTGCTGAGGTTAAGGATAGACTTGTATAGTGATTTGGAATTAATTGTGTGTTACTGTTTATATTTATACATTATCTGATGTACTGTAATGTTTTAAATAAAATAAAAAAATCCAGACTTTAAATTGTTCAAACCTTCACATTATTAAAAATCTACCAATGCTCATACTTTAAGTTGTTCCAGATCTATTACTGCTCATAGCTGTACCCTTTACAAGACCTGCCACATCTTTACTCTATTCCACACGTGTGTCTGGCAGCAGCAAACACTGATATCATCGACTTATTTTAGCCAAGTACCTGACTGCCAACGATAGTGCTAAGAAGTTCAATCTGAGTGTATTCCATAAATACTATGTTACCTAACATGGAATACGTCGAGAGTGAACGTCTTGTCAATATTGTTGACATAGCTACAATAAGTCGATGATAATAATCGCTGTCCTTCTGACACCCATTAATGTTCCACAGGTCTTAGATCGTTTTGATTCAGTGAGACAAGTTTAAAGTTGAACTGGATGAAACTAACCAATAACCACTTTTGAATATGCGGAAGTACTAAAAATACCTCTATTTTTAAATTGATCGAAAACTAAAGCATTCAGATATTTATTAATTCGTCTTTTCTACAATCTACAAACAAACAGCAGTCATTGTCATTTCGAGAACACTTCTTAGGTGGCGCCAAGTATACAACTCAGTTTTCCATGAACATGAGTAGTATATATGCAATAATGTGGATTTGTTTACATAATTTACTAAATGTAGATCATATAAATGAATAATATAATAATTGTGTATTAAAATGTGATGCTATTTGGACCCTTCCAGAAATTTCGAGTGACGGGGGGGTGTTGAAGATCTGAGAATACTGGACTAAGTTGAGCAATGTGATCGTGCGTTCTCGAAGGTCAATTGGGTTTTTTCGGCCTGAATTTGTAATTAGGAACCTGTGTTAATGTCCCCTGCTGAAGAATTGGGACAGGAAAATTGCAGGGCATCAAGAATTACGTGTAGATGGGGGAAGATAAGGGATGCAAACATCACTCACAGGGAAGTGCACCATTATTCCTTGCATTTAGATCTCTAGTTGGCCAGTGTAGGGTCTAGGTGTTAGGCAGGAGTTGTGTGATCCATCTACAGTAATTAAATGGTAAGTGTTAATTCCAATTATATTTTGTGTAACCAGCAAGCTTAATCCTATACAGTCCACAATTTTAATTTATCAGAGTAGCTAATTTTAATATTATAATTATTAATTTAATGTCAGGTCTAGCTTTTCGTGAGGGTGGTGAAGAAGTGGGCAGTCGAGGGAGTTACAGTTGAGTGATCTGCTGTGATTTAAGTCCCACTTACCTCGGAGATTAAGACACTTATGCAACATATAAGAATCTTTATTAAGGAAACGTCAGACACTGCAACATCATGGGATCTTGATACAAGAAATTCTTCAATACTTGTCCAACCTTTGGACGAAGACCTACTTCGACTAGTGGATGGTACCACTATGACACCGCCTCCTCCTGCTTCGCCTCACCTGACTACAGTATATAAGCCATCTCTACGCCCCTATGCTGTACTTTCTACAAGATTGATGGACTGAGCACATCGACTCCAGGCCGAGGGACTGATTACCTCAAACTCCTCTCCTTACACCTTTCTGCTTTGTATTGGACTGATGAAGCCACTGTGTGGCGAAACGTTTCCTTAATAAAGATTCCCATATGTTGCATACGTGTCTCAATCTCCAACTCGTCGGTTTTCAAAACCATTTATCACACCCACTTACCTCACCCAAATTACTTGTAGGTAATCAGGTAATGCCCTGTAAACCTTATGCAGGTAATTTACTCACATAATAATAATATTTTCTAAGTTAGGTTATGCCAATAAGTTTATAAACTGGTCATTTCTCGGCCACAAGTAACTTTTTTGGGGCGGAAAAAAATAAGCTCTTTGAAATGAAACATAAATTTGTTCTTCCTGCAAATTTAATTCTCTCATATTTATGTAAACATTGATTGAACAGTTGAAATGTTTACAAAACATTTGTAAAACGCAGATTTGTTAAAAATGCCGAGATAAATGTTGCCATACAAAAAGATTACATGAGTTAATTGTGAAGTTTTATGATGTGAAAATAAATTATTTTAAGCATTGATTTTATAATCATTAATACATTGCTCTGGACGGAAATATTGTGGTATTCAGACACTTTAGTACAGAGAATCAAAAAGGTAAGTATAATAACTCTTAATCACTGATGAAGTGGAACAATATATTAGGGAAAAGTCTCTGATAGGCTTTATTCTTTATGCTTCCGTTCTTTAGCAGTGTGGTAGTCTGCTGGATACAGTTCCCAGGCTTCTTTTTATCTACCTCACTATGAAATTGTTACTAAATATATGTGCTTTCTGTCATGCATTATTATGATATAAATAACATTTGAATATTGTTGATATTTTAGGTTAGGTAAAATTCGTCAGGAAACAGGGCAAGTGTTTCCTGACACTGGTATTAGTTAGATGATGACCCGCCGTTGGAGCTTTTGGTCATCTAACCGAGGCCTTCCACTGGCTTATCAGTCCACCCATTAAAAAATTATGGTCATGAGCCTTGAGAATGTGATAGGTGAGGATCTTAAACCGAATGCCATACAGAGGAAATGATAATGGCCTGAAGGAGTGGAGAATGCTGTTAACTCTTGACTGTCCTCATGAAGAGGAACTTGACAAAACCCTTGTAACAAATCGAAGTTTACCTGGAGAGAGTTCCGGGGGTCAACGACCCCACGGCCCAGTCTGTGACCAGGCCTCATAGTGGATCAGAGCCTGATTAACCAGGCTGTTACTGCTGGCCGCACATAGTCCAACGTACGAACGACAGCCCGGCTGGTCAGGTACCAACTTTAGGTGCCTGTCCAGTGCCTGCTTGAAGACAGCCAGGGGTCTATTGGTAATCCTCATTATGTACACTGGGAGGCAGTTGAACAGTCTTGGGCCCCTGACACTTATTGTTATAACGACGTTTGTTTGGCGTCTTCTTGGAGGCGTGGTTGAAATGATAATGTCTTCGGAGGTCTCTTACTTTATTTGTATAAAGCGTGGGGTACACAAGCTGTGTGTCTGTGGCCATGGCCCGGGTGTGCCATGCCTTGCGAGGGAGAGGAGTTAGGCCTTGTCTGAGAGAAGTCTGGGTGCCAAGTGAGAGAGAGGCAGGGGTGAGGCAGACTCACATGGGTATGCCTACAGGATTGCCCTCTGGTGGAAACTATGGGAACTAGCATGACGCGAAATATAAACTCAGCTGGCAGACAGCATGGGCTGTCTATGCAGACAGTCAGGCTGTCTACATCGCTCGGTCATGCACCCATGGTCGTTCCGACCATGAATAGCAGTAAAAAAAACTCGGTCTCTCTCTCTCAAGAACAGGTCACAGAACACGAAAGAAAAACATATATACATAAACATATGGACATAGAAAAAAAAAACTTCCTCCAGAGAGGGATGAAAAAAAAGGTGTGCTTCGTGGTCTAAGGCAGTGAGCGTCAATGCGTCTGGATACATACTGCAACACGGGAGACATAGCTGTGGCTGAGCTGTGACGTAACAGGGTACGCTCTCCTCTGGGAGGTGACGCAGATAGAGTAGTAGTCACTGCAGGGGTCACTCAACGTGGGGCACAACCTGCTGGTGCCCTCGAGTGAGGTGTCGTCAGTAGTCGCAACAGGACAGGACTGGCAAGTGACTCAGGAGGACATTCCTCGACTGGTACTGTCGCTGGAGCTGTCGCTGCTGGTGAGTTTGCCGAGTCTTTTGCTCTTGTAGGAAGTGACTTTCGTGTGCAAGTTTGGTATTAATCCCTCTAGGATTTTCCAAGTTTATATAATATATCTCTCCCGCCTGCATTCTAGGGAGTACAGGTTTAGGAACTAAAAGCGTTCCCAGTAAATGAGGTGGTTTATTGCAGTTATGTGTGCTGTGAAGGTGGGAAGCGATCTGGAATTGTTTTCGCATTTAACTTCCTAAAATCAATCACTGGGCTTCAAGTACCGTCCTTCTTAGGTGCTAAGATAAGGGGCGCTTTCCAGGTGTGATAACACCATCATCAAGCATTTGTGTGATCAATTATTCTGGGACAGCTACTTGTGAATGAGGCATTCTGTACACAGGTATATAAATTGGTCTAGTACCAGGTTCAAGTGGGATACGATGGGATAATAGGTTCGTTATACCCATCTTCTCACCTGATAAGGCAATGGCTTTACGGTGGTTGTTCAACAGGTTCAACAAGCACTTGACCTCATCTGGGAAGTCAGTAGGAGCTAAGTCTTTCTCCTCAACTGGTGGAGTAGACTGATCCAGCGAAACGGATGAACTCTTCCCTGCTGAAATAGCACCGACCCACTGGTCTGGTGACATGTCAGCTTCTGCACACACAGGATAAGGGTAGTGCACAAGGTCTACGATACTAGTATTAGCTCTGAGTCGAACACTGTGACCCAAGGTATTAGCGACAAGAAGGAAGACTGCTCAACGTATAAACCCTTTACTTTGCAGGAATCACTGTCAACGAGAAAATTATCACTGGAACATGAGGGACAGCAACAGACACTCGGGTGAGGGCACTAGCTGCGACAGAAATATCTTTCTGCAAATGACAAGTGACGTCAACAAGAGATGCCATTACTAGTTTCAAGTGATCGTTTTCCTGTGGAGAAACTACTACTTGAACTCATAGTCATTGCCGAGACAGGCTTAGCACTCAAGGTTGTCCGGGGTACCTCCGGCACCTGAGATAACTGGACACTATCTTGCATGTCTGAAATTGTAGGTGGAACACAGACAGGAGTGACAGGATTACCAGTGCCTGATCGCTTGGGTACGCTAGTAGAAAAAGCATCAGCTTGTAAGGACTTAATCCGAACTTCGTACTCTGCGGCAGTATAGCAGATCTCGGATCCAAGCTGATAACCCCAAAATGGTACGACCAAGTCATCAATTTGTGCATGCCATCGGTAAGGGTCAAGCACATTGTGTAAATCTCTCATGGAAGCAAATCCTAGTACAAGATCACCAGGGTAACTAATCTGGTGGACAACAAGGAAGGAAGCAGTAAAATCTCTACCTTGGATAGAAAAGGTGAGGGAAGTCCATCCTCGGACAAGCAGACGAGAACCGGCCACACCACTAAGGGATGACACATGAGTTGGTTCTACGAGAAGGACATGTCATAACTGCTTATCCTTAAACAAACTAGACCTAATAATATTGACTTGCATACCAGAGTCCATGAACACACGAACGGGCGCATTAAGAACATATTCTTCTACTAAGGGACCTATTGTTGCATTGGAATTAATGTGCAAGCAAGGAGGAGGATTGTCATCAGAAAAGGTTTGTTCCACTTCATCCCCAAAACTATGATCGTTGACTACGGAAGTGACATCACCGAGAGTCTCTCCATCGAGATCACACAGAGCCTCAAAGGAATTGTGAACTGGGATTGAGTACTTGTTATCTCCAATTGTCACCACGGGACGGGTTGACTGGGGCGCTCGAATTTCCCGAATTGGAAGAATGAGCCTGGTTCTGGTTATTAGTTTGAGAACCACGACCTCTATTTCCTCTCCTGGTTCTGCTGTAGGAACGGCCACGGAAAGATCTAGAGTACCCACGGTTGTTGAGAGAATTGCACTCAGATGTGTCATGGCCATTCTATGATATGTACAATATGGCAATGCTGACCGGGATTCCTCATCAGTACGACGCTTCTATTTGTTATTATCAGAACAATTCACTGCTATATAGCCTCTGTAGCCACAGTTATAGCACGTACGTCTGCTATGGTTACTGTAGTTGCTATAAGTACTACGAGGATACTGACACGTTACGCTACCGTTAGATGACTGACATGAGTGATGTCTAATGGGACTTATCGCTGTTGCACAAACAATGGGTGGGACTGGGTGGTTCATATCAGGCAATGCAGACGTCGGAGACCTGCGATAAGGGAAGGTTCTAGCGGGACACAAGTCACGCACGTGCACGAGAGCTGCGAGCGGTGCCATTTTGACAGTTAAAGGGTTTGAGGTATAGGCATAAACAGAAGCAGGCGGCATCAACTGCTTACTAGCTCCAGAAGCTGTTAATTTACATGGCTGTGGGTGAACAATATCCACTAACTTTATACATCATACACATTAACATTTAATACCAAACCAACCCATGTGAAACCTATTGACTACCCGCGTTAAAATCCCTTACACCCACATTAAACGCCCTGCCCACCCTCGTTAAACATACTACAGTCTCGTAATAAACACATTTCTCATCCAAAGTCAATACTCTGCCCACTCACATTAAATAACTTGTCCATCCACAATAAATGCTTAATCCACCTTCACCGTGCAATCCACCATTAAGCTCTCCATCCACCCAAAGTCAAAATAGTGACTAAAATTCAACATACTTCTCAAGAACAACAAATTACTCCCCCTCCCCCGCCTCTTCTCATTAAACACCCTTCCCATCCACATTAAACATATTTCGTACCCACTTATAACACCGTGTCAACTAACATTAAAGACTAAAACATCTTGCTTGGCAACATATGTGACACCACCTACGACTGCTGCACCTCTCCTGTCTACGGTATACAAGCTACTTCTTCGCACATATGCTGTATTCTTTTCAAGATTGATGGACTGACTACATCGACTCAAGGTTGAGGGACTGATTACCTCAAAATCCTCCTGTTCTTCATGATTCTCCTTTGTATGGACTGATGAAGCCACTGTGTGGCGAAACGTTTCCTCAATAAAGATGCCCCGGTACACTATACACCATAACCACCTATATATAAAACGCTGTGCACTTACATTAAACGTCCTCTGTATTCACATTAGTCACAGTTCCCACTCACATTAAACACCTTATCAGAATTTTTTAAACCTTTTTTTTATCCATATTAAATTACCTGTTCACCAGTAAACACACTGATTTCTCTCATTAAACCCACTGATTTCTCTCATTAAACCCACTGCCTTCCAGTATTAAACAGGGAGTAGATACATACTAAAAACGTAACGTTTTGCCGTTATCTACCGTTTAACGTCCTGTTCAAGTACATTAAAAACAATGCCCACTTAGTTTAAACGACCTGCCTGCATGTATTACACTGGTCTGCATTTGGAAAGTTTTTAATTTTTATTTTAATTCATGGTTGCGATCTTACATATTCTTTTGGGCTGCTGATTGTAAATATCTAAACCATTTTGCTATACCACATAAGGATTTTGAATAAAATACAAAATAATGATAAAAAAAGGTGAATTTTTAATAAATTGTTACTTTATTAAAATTAGGCAAGTAATCATGGAAAAATACATTCTGTTAGTTTTAAGAACTTATGAATTACAAATCAACATGAATCAAATCAAATGATTTTATTTAAAAATATGCTCCTGATGGTTAGAATACATATTGAATTAAAGCAAGGAGGACCGCTTTGTTTTTTTATTGTGCTGTGCATCGAGACCATTACGTTTCAATGACCAGCAGTAATCCGCCATCATGCTGACATTCCATTTGCCCTTGTATCAAGTTTCCATGGTGCAAATATCCTAATGGAACTGCTCTCCTTGTTCCTCACTGTAGTCCCCACAATTGTTGAGAAAATAGTCAAGTGGATCTTCACACTTATTCTAGACCCAAATTGTTGGAAACTTGAAATCAGGTCTTGGATCATTTTTTTCATATTCGGGGGAGCGCCTGTTTCCCAGGAAGTTGTGGACAATCTGTCTGAATGAAAACCAGGTATTCACCTCGACACCTGCTAATGCTTCATCAAAATGCTTGTCCTTCATCAATTCCCGAATCTGAGGGGAACAAAGATTCCTGCCTTTATTTTGCCTTCACTTATACGAGGAAACTTTGTCTCCAGGTACTTGAAAGCAGTTCCATTCTAATTTGATGTGGAGAGGTTTCAGTAGAATTTTCTTGGGGTCAACTAGTGGCACAGTTTTCACGTTGTGATTTCCGGGTAAGAAGCTGGTTCTTGGTGGCCAGTCTTTTTGTTCATAGTGCTGGCTGTCTGCCCTACTATCCCAAAGACACAGAAAACAGGGATACTTGCTGTATCCGCCTTGAAGACCTTAGTAGGAGAGCAATAGCGTTTAAATGACCACAAATGAGAAAATTGTGATTCTGGTACTTGATTGCAGATATTAGTGTCTTCATATTTGAGTAAGTTTCTGACATTTGAACACTATGGCCAATTGGTACAGATGCAGCTGTGTTGCCATTGTATAGAAGTACAGCCTTTAAACTTCTTATAGAAGAATTAATGAAGACTCTCCATTCATCTGCTTTGTATGACATCCCCATGTGTTCAATAAGGTCAGAAATATTTGAACAGAAAACTAAAGATGACTCTGTCAAATAACTGAGTGAATTCCTCTTCACGATGACGGTACCAAGCGAATGTTGTTCCAGGAGCTAGAAGCCTGTGTTCCTTCAGTCAAGAGCCAAGTAACTGTGCACTTTCTTTTGGAAGGCTAAGGTCTCTCACCAAGTCATTGAGCTCAACTTGGTTGAAGCGTTTGGGATGGTCATTTGTTGGTGGTTCATAGTCTACTTCCATCTCCTTAGAATCACTGGTATCAGACTCTGATGAAATTTCCCATGTCTCAGGTGGCACAGGTACAGGAATATCTTCAGTGTGCGCAACAGACCTTATTGCTGAAGGAATATTTGGGTATATTATGCGATCTTTAGTCTTCTTGTTGAATCCAGCTACTTTAGTCATACAAACGTAGCAGTCATCATGGTGGTTCATCTGCTCCCGCCATACCATTGGTACTCCGAAGGGCATTTAAGTTTTCCAACTGACCACATTTGGAGCTTACTGATGCAACTCTTGCAAACTTTGTGTGGTGCAAATGGTTTGTCTTGGTCTCCAATTGTGTAGCCAAAATAAGCAAAGTAGCAGCGCTTCAGTAAAAAAATCATGCAGACCAGTGTTATCACTGCTATCCCACTTTAAATGGGTTGTCACCCATTTTAAATAACATGTTCACCCTCATTAAAAATCCACCACATCAGCATAAAAATATTCTGCCAATATATGTTTAAGGCCCTGAAGTCCAGCATTAAACACTGCTGACCCACGTCATGCATCCAGCACAAATATATTAAAACTTTGACAATCTTTTGAAATAACTCTGCCATCCCCATTAAACATCCTGCTCATAAATATTAATCACCCTGTCCGCCCCATTTAACACCCTACCCATCAACCTTAAATACCTTGCTACTACATTTCAAAAACCTTTCAGTACACACTTACCCACAGAAAACAATAAATAAAATGCTCTCTCATGTTAAATATTCAGCTATTCTATATTAAACACCCTGCCCACTCACACTGAAAACCCTGCCCACTCACTGAAAACCCTGCCCACTCACTGAAAACCCTGCCCACTCACACTGAAAACCCTGCCCACTCACACTGAAAACCCTGCCCACTCACACTGAAAACCCTTCCCACTCACACTGAAAACCCTGCCCACTCACACTGAAAACCCTGCCCACTCACACTGAAAACCCTGCCCACTCACACTGAAAACCCTGCCCACTCACACTGAAAACACTGACCACTCACATTAAACACTTGTCCACTCACATTAAACACTTGTCCACTCACATTAAACACTTGTCCACTCACATTAAACACTTTGTCCACTCACATTATATTCTCAGTCATCTTACACTGAATACGTTGCCCACCTATATTAAAAACCAGTTTCTTCCACATTAAATTCCCAACCTATCCACATTAAACTTTATACTAATTTGAAGCCCTACACACCTACAGTGGCCCTACCCACCTACAGTGGCCCTACCCACCTACAGTGAGCACCTTCTCACCAACCTTTATTACTCCACCATCCCACAACACTGTGGCCACCTTAATTTAAGATCCTGCTTCTCACAATAAATACCCTGCCCAGTCCTTTAAATGCCTCCCCCTCCCACCTTTTATCCCACGTTAACAGAACTACCCACCATTATTAAACACCATGTATACTCACATTAAACATACTGCAACCAACATTTAAGTCCCTGCATTCACAAATTTACTAAATTGTCCATATACAATGAACATAATGTCTACATACGATAAAAATTACAAATTATTCCGACTCCAAACAAAATATTCCTCCCAAGTACAGTACATTAAACTCACTGCCTACCATCATTAAACATCAGTCCCTTCCTCGTTAAATACAAGGACTACCCATTAATATCTCTTCCCGCCACATATAAAAAGTTCTTACCCATTATCATTAAATACCATTCTGACCAACATTATGCACCCTGCCCACCCATACTGGCCATCCCACCTTCAATAAACAATCGTCCAACCACATTAATCACTCATAAAAAAACATATTTTCCCAGTCCTCCCTGGGTAAACTCATGGCCCACTTGTATTAAACTATTTGTCCACCAAAATTAAACATCAAACTATAATAACTTAACTCACGAAATCGTAATGACACGATTGCAAACAAACCACATACCACGGTCTGGAGTTCTGAGTATCTCTGACCACGGGTTCGAACCCCACCCGTGGTATGTGGTTTATAATAACTTAAATTCTCCACCCTGCTTTAAACACTTTTTCCTAGCAATATAAAGTACCTCAGAAAATAAACTTCTGTTTCAACCCACTGAAAAATTCTCCCAAAATTAATTAAAAACGTATCTACATAAAAACCTTGTACACGCTAATGAAACATCTTCTCCCACATTAAACATCCAACAAACATATATTAAACATCCAGCAATTCCACAGAAAACACCATGCCTGACAGAATTTAGGTTAAGACACTTGTGCATGATTCAAAACATACTGTATTGAAGAATCGTTTCGCCACAATTGCCTTTGCAAGTCCTATTTCAGAAAGGCATTAAGTATTATGTCAAGTGAAGACAGGTTAAACTTACCGTTTTATGAGACAGGTGGCACATTAATACTTATAAAACTGTTGGATAAACATGTGAGAGACTGATAGGCCTCTTGCAGTGGTCAGGTGTGATATTGCTAGTAAGAGTCTTGCAGTGGTCAGGTGTGATATTGCTAGTAAGAGTCTTGCAGTGGTCAGGTGTGATATTGCTAGTAAGAGTCTTGCAGTGGTCATGTGTGATATTGCTAGTAAGAGTCTTGCAGTGGTCAGGTGTGATATTGCTAGTAAGAGTCTTGTAGTGGTCAGGTGTGATATTGCTAGTAAGAGTCTTGTAGTGGTCAGGTGTAATATTGCTAGTAAGAGTCTTGTAGTGGTCAGGTGTGATATTGCTAGTAAGAGTCTTGTAGTGGTCAGGTGTGATATTGCTAGTAAGAGTCTTGCACAATTCCACAAATAATAGCATTTTGAAAGCCTCTCATTATATCATAGCTAGATGCTACAGTTAGTTTACAGCAGCCAGCAGCCTCTCGTGTAGACACTGCTGGATGCCTACAAGACCAGTCACATGGATGTCCAAAACTTAATTTATACATTTATATATATATATTCGAGAAGTATTCGAAAAGTAGCTCTGAGTTGTTATATACGTTGTTTTACTCCCTATTGTATTCTTGTCAATGTATTTTCTCTTTAAATAATGTACGTATATAGAAAATATAGGGGTGGTAGGAGAATATATATATATATATATATATATATATATATATATATATATATATATATATATATATATATATATATATATATATATATATGCAAAACAACCACTATGAAAAAAAAGAAGAATTCCAAGCGCTTTCGTGACTACTCACATTATCAAGGAACTATAAAAGGAAACGTAGAAGAAGGCATAAAGAGGCAGAATACACCTCACAGTCACATCACACTAACAAAGACAACACCTCACAGTAGCGTAACATCTCACGACTCTGTGAAGAGGAACATAAGAAAGTACCTGAAACTCTTCCCAAGAATTAAGATTAGTCCATTTTATCATTAAATTCTTCCCAAATTTTATTAATTATAAATGAATCCAATTTATATAAACCAAAAGAAATATTCATATTATTTTCAAAACTGCTTTTAATGAAACTGTTGAATTTGAAGTAAATAACTCATTGCTTTTCCTAGATGTTTTTTATTATTAAGGGTAACATTGATTTTAAATTTAAAATTTACAGAAAACCTACAAATAATTGTTCCTATGTACACTATTACTCTTCACATACAGAGTCTGTCTGGATAGAATTTTCAGAGGGGCATGAAAAATTGATTTTAGGTGTGATATACCGTCCCCCAAACTTAGATAGGGACCAAGGGAGACTACTATGAGAGGAAATTGTTAAGGCCACAATGCACGATAACGTAGTTATTCTGGGTGACTTCAACTTTAGTCAAATTGATTGGAATTTTTTGACTGGGAATTTAGAATCTAACGACTTCTTAGAACATAAGAACATAAGAAAGGAGGAACACTGCAGCAGGCCTGTTGGCCCATACTAGGCAGGTCCTTCACAATCCATCCCACTAACAGAATAATTGCCCAAAATAATTTTCAATTCTACCCAAGAAATAAGCTTTGAAGATTCTATTAACTCAAGTGCGAGTCCCACTCAAATCCAACCCCTCTCACACATGAATTTATCCAACCTAAATTTGAAACTACCCAAGGTCCTAGCTTCAATGACCCTACTAGGCAGACTGTTCCACTCATCAACTACCCTATTTCCAAACCAATATTTTCCTATATCCTTTCTAAATCTAAACTTATCCAATTTGAATCCATTATTGCGGGTTCTCTCTTGGAGAGATATCCTCAAGACCTTATTTATATCCCCCTTATTAATACCCATCTTCCACTTATATACTTCGATCATGTCTTCCCCTCATTCTTCGTCTTACAAGTGAATGTAATAAGAACATAAGAACATAAGAAAGGAGGAACACTGCAGCAGGCCTGTTGGCCCATTCTAGGCAGGTCCTTCACATTCCATCCCACTAACAGAATATTTGTTCAACCCAATTTTCAATGCTACCCAAGAAACAAGCTCTGATAATTTTATTTACTCATGTGCAATTCCCACTCAAATCCAACCCCTTTCACTCATGAATTTATCCAACCTAAATTTAAAACTACACAAGGTCCTTGCTTCAATAACCCTACTAGGCAGACTGTTCCACTCATCAACTGCCCTATTTCCAAACCAATACTTTCCTATATCCTTTCTAAATCTAAACTTATCATAAGAACATAAGAACATAAGAAAGGAGGAACACTGCAGTAGGCCTCTTGGCCCATACTAGGCAGGTCCTTCACAATCCATCCCACTAACAGAATAATTGCCAAACCTAATTTTCAATTCTACCCAAGAAATAAGCTTTGAAGATTCTATTAACTCAAGTGCGAGTCCCACTCAAATCCAACCCCTCTCACTCATGAATTTATCCAACCTAAATTTGAAACTACCCAAGGTCCTAGCTTCAATGACCCTACTAGGCAGACTGTTCCACTCATCAACTACCCTATTTCCAAACCAATATTTTCCTATATCCTTTCTAAATCTAAACTTATCCAATTTGAATCCATTATTGCGGGTTCTCTCTTGGAGAGATATCCTCAAGACCTTATTTATATCCCCCTTATTAATACCCATCTTCCACTTATATACCTCGATCATGTCTCCCCTCATTCTACGTCTTACAAGTGAATGTAATTTTAGGGTCTTCAATCTTTCTTCGTAAGGAAGATTTCTAATGCTATGTATTAATTTAGTCATTCTACGCTGAATGTTTTCTAACGAATTTATGTCCATTCTGTAATATGGAGACCAGAACTTGAATCCATTATTGCGGGTTCTCTCTTGGAGAGATACCCTCAAGACCTTATTTATATCCCCTTTGTTAATACCCATTTTCCACTTGTATACCTCGATCATGTCTCCCCTCATTCTACGTCTTACAAGTGAATGTAATTTAAGGATCTTCAATCTTTCTTCGTAAGGAAGATTTCTAATGCTATGTATTAATTTAGTCATTCTACGCTGAATGTTTTCTAACGAATTTATGTCCATTCTGTAATATGGAGACCAGAACTGAGCTGCGTAATCTAGGTGAGGCCTTACTAATGATGTATAAAGCTGTAATATAACCTCTGGACTTCTGTTGCTAACACTTCTTGATATAAATCCCAGTAATCTATTTGCCTTATTACGTACGCTTAGGCATTGCTGTTTTGGTTTAAGGTTGCTGCTTACCATCACCCCTAAGTCCTTCTCGCAATCTGTATGGCTAAGTTCTACGTTATTTAACTTATAAGTGCTTGGGTTATGGACACTCCCGAGCTTTAGAACTTTGCATTTATCTACATTGAACTGCATCTGCCATTTTTCTGACCAGGAATTGAGTTTGTCTAAATCCTCCTGTAGTTCACTGACAT
>WNWK01040701.1:0-16840 GCA_009830355.1 Cherax destructor
GTTGCCCCTCTATAAACATGTACATCCTGAAGCCTACTCATCAACCTTTTATCCACCAATACATAATCCAACAAACTACTTTCCTTACGTGCTATATCATACCTTGTATATTTATTTATCCTCTTTTACATAAAATATGTATTACTTATTACCAAACCTCTTTCTACACATAGCTTAATTAATGGTTCCCCATTTACATTTACCCTGGCACCCCAAATTTACCTACTACTCCTCTACAACATTTTTACCCACTTTAGCATTAAGATCCCCAACCACAATTACTCTCTCACTTGGTTCAAAACTCCCCACACACTCACTCAACATTTCCCAAAATCTCTCTCTCTCCTCTACACTTCTCTCTTCTCCAGGTGCATAAACACTTACTATAACCCACTTTTCACATCCAACCTTTATTTTACTCCACATAATCCTTGAATTTATAAATTTATATTCCTTCTTTACCTGCCATAACTGATTATTCAACATTATTGCCACTCCTTCTTTAGCTCTAACTCTATTTGAAACCCCTGATCTAATCCCATTTATTTCTCCCCACTGAAACTCTCCTACCCCCTTCAGCTTTGTCTCACTTAAAGCCAGGACATCCAGCTTCTTTTCATTCATAACATCTACAATCATCTCTTATCATTCGCACAACATCCACGCACATTCAAACATCACCTGGCAGGATGGTAGTACCTCCCTGGGTGGTTGCTGTCTACCAACCTACTACCTAATATCTATATATATATATATATATATATATATATATATATATATATATATATATATATATATATATATATATATATATATTATATATATATATATATATATATATTATATATATATATATATATATATATATATATATATATATATATATATATATATATATATATATATATATTATATATATATATATATTTTATATATATATATATATTTTATATATATATATATATTTTATATATATATATATATATTTTATATATATATATATATTATATATATATATATATATATATATATATATATATATATATATATATATGAGAAAATACTATGAAAATAGAGATTCAGCTTGTATACTAAATATCAAGGAACTATAACAGACAAGAAGGCATAGAGGAGAACATACTTCAAGCACAACCACAGTAGCATCCACACTCTGTGAAGAGGAAATGAAAGGACTGACTCTTCCAAGAATTAGATAGTCCACTTATCATTTTCAATTTTATTAATATAATGAATCATTTATAAACAAAAGAAATATTCATATTATTTTCAAAACTGCTTTTAATGAAAATAATATGAATATTTCTTTTGGTTTATATAAATTGGATTCATTTATAATTAATAAAATTTGGGAAGAATTTAATGATAAATTGGACTAATCTTAATTCTTGGGAAGAGTTTCAGGTCCTTTCTTATTTTCCTCTTCACAGAGTCGTGCGATGTTACGCTACTGTGAGGTGTAGTCTTTGTTAGTGTGATGTGACTGTGAGGTGTAGTCTCGCCCTTATATAGCCCTTCTTGTCTTGTTTCCTGTTATAGTTCCTTGATAATGTGAGTAGTCACGAAAGCGCTTGGAATTCTTCTATTTTTTCATAGTGGTTTTCTTGCATATTTTGATATCACCTGTTTACTGTGATCTTTTTGCATCAATGGATACCACACGACTCTTCACAATGTTCTCGGTAAAATATATATATATATATATATATATATATATATATATATATATATATATATATATACATATATATATATATATATATATATATATATATATATATATATAGTAGGTTGGTAGACAGCAACCACCCAGGGACGTACTACCGTCCTGCCAGGTGACTGTGAAACAGAAACCTGAAACTGTTTTACATGATGGTAGGATTGCTGGTGTCTTTTTTCTGTCTCATAAACACGCTGGATAACAGGTATATCTAGCTACTTCTACTTACACTTTAGGTCACACTACACTGGCATGCACATGCATATATATATACATACACACATCTAGGTTTTTCTTCTTTTTCTTAATAGCTCCTGTTCTTTTTATTTTCTCTATTGTCCATGGGGAAGTGGAAAAGAATCTTTCCTCCGTAAGCAATGCGTGTCGTATGAGGCGACTAAAATGCCGGGAGCAATGGGCTAGTAACCCCTTCTCATGTACAAATTTACTAAAAAAGAGAAGAAGAAAAACTTTATAAAACTGGGTTGTTTGAATGTGCGTGGATGTAGTGCGGATGATAAGAAAGAGATGATTGCCGATGTTATGAATGAAAAGAAGTTGGATGTCCTGGCCCTAAGCGAAACAAAGCTGAAGGGGGTAGGCGAGTTTCAGTGGGGAGAAATAAATGGGATTAAGTCAGGAGTATCTGAGAGAGTTAGAGCTAAGGAAGGGGTAGCAATAATTTTGAAGGATCAGTTATGGAAGGAAAAGAGGGAATATGAATGTGTAAATTCAAGAATTATGTGGATTAAAATAAGGGTCGGATGCGAAAAGTGGGTCATAATAAGCGTGTATGCACCTGGAGAAGAGAGGAGTGTAGAGGAGAGAGAGAGATTTTGGGAGACAGTAGTTTGGGAGACAGTAGCAGTCTATTTTCGTATGGTATTTATTGATGCACAGTGGACCCCCGAGTATCGTAATTAATCCGTTCCAGGAGAAGTTTACGAAATTCGAACCATTATTTCCCAAAAGAAATAATGTAAATACAATTAATCCGTTCCACAAAAAAATATTCACATACTAAATTAAAAACAATATATATATACAGTGGACCCTCGGTTAACGAAAGGTCCCGTTAACGAAAGTTTCGGAAAACGTAAGCTTTTTTCGGAATCGGTTAGCGAAAAATTCCTCGGTTACCGAAAGGTATTAGACGTGTCCGCCTGCTCCGCGCAAGCGCAAGACACCAGTGAAGCGTTGTTTACCATTGAGAGAACATTACCTAGCGCGCTCTTTCAAAGATTCACAATATATTTGGTGTCTTTTTTGGTGGTTTAGTGATTGTCACTGTGAAATAAGTCACCATGGGTCCAAAGAAGCTTCCTAGTGGCACCCCAGTGGTAGCATTCATGGAGGGAGTGTAGCATTCATCGAGGGAGTGTAGCATTCATGCAGGGAGTGTAGCATTCATGCAGAGTGTGTAGCATTCATGCAGAGTGTGTAGCATTCATGCAGAGAGTGTAGCATTCATGCGGTGAGCATTCATGCAGGAGTGTAGCATTCATGCAGGAGTGTAGCAGTCATGCAGAGAGTGTAGCATTCATGCAGGGAGTGTAGCATTCATGGATGGAGTGTAGCATTCATGGAGGAGTGTAGCATTCATGCAGGGAGTGTAGCATTCATGCAGAGAGTGTAGCATTCATGCAGGGAGTGTAGCATTCATGCAGGGAGTGTAGCATTCATGCAGGAGTGTAGCATTCATGCAGGGAGTGTAGCATTCATGCAGGGAGTGTAGCATTCATGCAGGAGTGTAGCATTCATGCAGGGTGTAGCATTCATGCAGGGAGTGTAGCATTCATGCAGGGAGTGTAGCATTCATGCAGGGAGTGTAGCAGGCATGCAGGGAGTGTAGCAGGCATGCAGGGAGTGTAGCAGGCCTGCAGGGAGTGTAGCAGGCCTGCAGGGAGTGTAGCAGGCATGCAGGGAGTGTAGCAGGCATGCAGGAGTGTAGCAGGCATGCAGGGAGTGTAGCAGGCATGCAGGGAGTGTAGCAGGCATGCAGGAGTGTAGCATTCATGCATTAAAAGAAAAGAGGAAGTAACCCCAGAGAGGGACTTGTTACCTGAAGTCCTTTTGAGGGATTTCCCTTCCAACCATTAACACCCTGCCCCTGTCAGCAACTCTACCTTCCAGATGCTTGCAACTCTTCCATAAAGGTAAGTAAATGTTATTGTTTTTTTTTTTGTGATTATTTTTTTGTGGAACGAATTAATTGTATTTACATTATTTCTTATGGGAAATAAGGTTTCAGATAACGAAAGATTCAGATTAAGTAATAGCTCCTGGACCGGATTAATTTCGTTAAACGAGGGTCCACTGTACTAGTATAATAACAATACTAGAAAAATTTATTGAGTATCTTCTAGCTATGTATTTTATTTCAAATTAACAAAATGATGATACTATACTATTTTAAATAACAATTATGATGATATGAAATTGTAACAAGTGTTAAGGAGGATGACAATATAAAACTGAGATTATCTTAAGTAAAATAACATTGGGTTTGAAAGTTTGTTACAGTATGAGTATTTAGTATAGGGTGAGTAGGTGATTCCGTCACTGAACATGTTGCAGATGTGGCTTGCTTCAGCTTGCTCAGGGTGGTGTTTTTCAACAAATGTCTGCACATCAGTCCATTTGGAACAAATTTTCTTAATCTCTGAAGAAGTTACTACCTCACCCTGTCCATCCTCCTCCTATGAATCAATTTCCTTAAATGTCGTCTGTTGCTGTTCCTGATGAAGCTCTTTCAGCTCTTCAGTGGTTAGGTCTACCCTGTGCTCCTCCACCAACTCTTCCACATCCTCACCACTCACCTCCAACCCCAGGGACTTGCCCAATTCCACAATAGAGTCCACAACAGACACAGAGTCAGGGTCTTCCTCAAATCCTTCAAAATCCCTCTGTTGGACACAACAGAGGGAAGTCACTCCCTCCCAAGCCTTACCTATAAGGCCTATGCAATGGACGATATTGAAGTGATCTTTCCAGAACTCTCTTAGGGTCAACTGAGTGTCCGAGGTCACTTGAAAGCACTTTTCAAACACTGCTTTGGTGTACAGTTTTTTGAAGTTACAAATGACCTGCTGGTCCATGGGCTGGATGAGAGGAGTGGTGTTAGGAGGCAAGAACTTCACTGTGATGAAACTGAACTCATCAGACAAATAGTCTTTCAAGTTGTGAGGATGAGCAGGAGCATTGTCCAGTAGCAGGAGACACTTGAGTCCCAATTTCTTTTCCAGGAGGTATTTCTTCACACTAGGGCCAAACACTCCAGTGAACCATCCCACGAAAATTTCCCTAGTGACCCATGCCTTGGTGTTAGCCTTCCAGTACACACACAATTTATTCTTGTTAACATTGTGTTTCTTGAAGGCTCTGGGATTTTCTGAGTTATACACCAGTAAAGGCTTCACTTTACAATCACCACTAGCGTTACCACACAACATGAGAGTTAGCCTGTCTTTCATAGGCTTGTGTCCTGGTAGTGCCTTTTCCTCCTGAGTAATGAAGGTCCTGTTGGGCATTTTCTTCCAAAACAGGCCTGTTTCATCACAATTAAACACTTGTTGGGGTTCAAATTTTTCAGTGTCTACGAACCCCTGGAATTCCTGCACAAATTTTTCAGCTGCACATTTGTCTGAGCTGGCTGCCTCACCATGCCTCACAACACTGTGTATGCCACTACGTTTCTTAAACCTCTCAAACCAGCCTCTTCTGGCTTTAAAATCCCTCTCCTCAGCACTGGTTGCAGTCATTGTTTTGACAAGATCTGCGTGCAACTGCCTTGCCTTTTCACAAATTATCGCCGTGGAAATACTATCACCCGCTATCTGTTTTTCATTGATCCACACCCCCAACAACTTCTCAACCTCATCCACTGTTTTCAATCTATTTTTCGTTAACATACCAACCCCTTTTGCAACATTAGCTTCCTTGATTTCTTTTCTCTATGCCAGGATAGAGGTTATAGTAGATGTGTTTTTTTTGTACATCCTGGCATGCTCACTCACACGTACAGCACTCTCATATTTTTCTACAATCTCCTTCTTCACTTCGATGGTGTTTCTCACTTTCTTTACCACAGGGGTGCCACTAGGAAGCTTCTTTGGACCCATGGTGACTTATTTTACAGTGACAATCACTAAACCAGCAATAAACACAACAAATTTATTGTGAATGTTTGAAAGAGCGCGCTGGGTAATGTTCTCTCAATGGTAAACAATGCTAGACTGGCGTCCTGTGCGGCGAGGCGGGCAAGCGCGGGCAGGCGGACAGGTCTGGTATGGACCGATACACCAGTAAATGGCCAATACACAAAAAAAACCTTGACCGAAAAAAGCGCTCAAAACACAAAAAAAACTATATTCGGATACACCGAAACTCGGGGTACCACTGTATTTATAGATGGGGTTGTAGATGAAGTGAATGCGAGGGTCTTGGCAAGAGGTGTGGGGTTAAAAGACAAAGAATCAAATACAAAGTGGGAGTTGTCACAGTTGCTTTTTGCTGATGACACTGTGTTTTTGGGAGATTCTGAAGAGAAGTTGCAGAGGTTGGTCGATGAATTTGGTAGGGTATGTAAAAGAAGAAAATTGAAAGTGAATATAGGAAAGAGTAAGGTGATGAGGATAACAAAAAGATTAGGTGACGAAAGATTGGATATCAGATTGGAGGGAGAGAGTATGGAGGAGGTGAATGTATTCAGATATTTGGGAGTGGACATGTCAGCAGATGGGTCTATGAAGGATAAGGTGAATCATAGAATTGATGAGGGGAAAAAGGTGAGTGGTGCACTTCGGAGTCTGTGGAGACAAAGAACTTTGTCCATGGAAGTAAAGAGGGGAATGTATGAGTATAGTTATACCAACACTCTTATATAGGTGTGAAGCATGGGTGATGAATGTTGCAACGAGGAGAAGGCTGGAGGCAGTAGAGATGTCATGTCTGAGGTCAATGTGTGGTGTGAATATAATGCAGAGAATTCAGAGTTTGGAAATTAGGAGGAGGTGCGGAATTACCAAAACTATTATCCAGAGGGCTGAGGAGGGGTTGTTGAGGTGGTTCGGACATGTAGAGAGAATGGAATGAAACAGAATGACTTCAAGAGTGTATAAATCTGTAGTGGAGGGAAGGCGTGTAGGGGTCAGCCTAGGAAAGGTTGGAGGGAGGGGGTAAAAGAGGTTTTGTATGCGAGGGGCTTGGATTTCCAGCAAGCATGCGTGAGCGTATTTGATAGGAGTGAATGGAGACAAATGGTTTTTAATACTTGATGTGCTGTTGGAGTGTGAGCAAAGTAACATTTATGAAGGGATTCAGGGAAACCGGCAGGCCGGACTTGAGTCCTGGAGATGGGAAGTACAGTGTCTGCACTCTGAAGGAGGGGTGTTAATGTTGCAGCTTTATAATGTAGTGTAAAGCACCCACCCCTCTGGCAAGACAGTGATGGAGTGAATGATGATGAAAGTTTTTCTTTTTCGGGCCACCCTGCCTTGGTGGGAATCGGCCGATGTGTTAATAATAATAAAAAAAATAATCAGTGTCAAGTGCAAACTTCTACTGTATGCAGATGACAGTGCTCTGTTAGTGTCAGATAAAGACCCACAAGATATAGCTAATGTATTAACACTGGAACTGGAGTCCTGCAGCAAATGGTTAGTAGACAACAAACTATCGTTACACCTCGGGAAAACAGAAGGCATACTCTTTGGCATGAAATATAAACTGAGAAGGGTAAATAATTTTAATGTCCGGTGTAATGGGGAATCCATCACTTCAGTTTCCTCAGTAAAATATCTGGGAATCCCCTTTGACCCATGCATGTCAGGAGAATTGATAGGGAACAGTGTAATAAAGAAAGCGAATGCCAGACTGAAGTTCCTCTAAAGACAAGCACAGTGTCTACCTATTGAGGCTCGCAGGACCCTATGTCTAGCCCTTATACAATGTCATATGGACTATGCTTGCTCTTCATGGTACTCTGCCTTGACAAAAAAACTGAAAGATAAACTGCAAATCACCCAGAACAAAATGGTAAGATTCATCCTGGACCTGGGTCCAAGAGAGCATGTAGGCCAGGATGAATTACAACAATTGGATATGCTGAATATTGAAGACAGAGTAAAACAACAAGTTTATAAAATTGCTCACAAACAATGTTCAGAATATCTTGCTGCCAATTTTGTCAAGGCTGGGGACCAAAGCAGTCATAGTACTAGGGGGAGAGAGCACAACTTTGTCATACCCACAGTAAGTGGCCAGGCTTCAAACACCTTTTATTGTACAGCAATAAAGGAATGGAACAGACTGCCTGCACATGTCAAAGCCAGTCATAGCATCAGCCAGTTCAAGAAGAGAGCCAAAAGGTACCTAATGAATGTAGCGACAGAAAGGGAGGAGAATGATTTTTTATTTTTTTTTAGCTAACATACATGTAAATGTAAATATCTCTTTTTACCTTATTCCTAGTATGTATATATCCTTTATAGTATAATAACATATATCTCCTACAGTGTATAATATTAATGTATTAAATGGACCCCAATGGAAATAAGTCACTCTGTCTGACTTTTTTGGGTTATCCTAGGTTTTCTACACATATGCTGCTATGTTTAATAATCTATGTAACTGTATTTGTGTATACCTGAATAAACTTACTTACTTATCAACAGGTCAGCAGTTTCCTATATCAAATGAAAGTGATCTCTCCAACTTCCTTAGACAAGCTGACATTACCATTACTAATTAGCCAAGTGTCCTCAACACATAATATACGTGTGGTGTATTAGTGTATGTTCCTATTACATTATTGTGCAATTCTTTGTACTAACTTTTACTAGCTAGTACCAACTACCTCATATACTATGTAATTTTTTTGTACTATTACTTGCTTAAACTTTGTGCTATAAGTCTTCCATAAAGGAGGTGATCAAACAGACTTGAATAATTATAGACCAATATCTAATTTACCACTGCTCTCTAAAATCTTTGAAAAATTAATTCATAGACAGATCCATTCCTACCTCATCTCGCACAACGTACTCAACCCCTGTCAGTTTGAATTCAGGACCAACAAAAGCACAAATGATGCCATTATACACATGCTAGAGTTAATGTATACCGCACTTGAGAAGAAAGAAGTTCCACTGGGAATCTTCATTGATCTATGCAAAGCTTTTGATACAGTCGATCATGATTTACTGCTTACAAAACTAGCACACTATGGTATAAGAGGGCACTCACTCAACTACATAAAGTCATACCTCAGTAACAGAAGCCAATACGTGTACACAAATGGAGCGAACTCTTCCACACAGCAAATTACAGTCGGAGTCCCTCAAGGAAATGTACTGGGTCCACTCTTATTCCTCATTTACATCAATGACCTACCTAATGCATCACAACTACTCAAACCCATATTATTTGCAGATGACACAACATATGTCTTCTCTCACCCAAATCTGCCAATACTGTTAATGCTGAATTACAGAAAATATCGACATGGATGACGACTAATAAACTTACTCTAAATACTGACAAGACCTACTTTATACAGTTTGGAAACAGAGTTACAAATGTTCCACTTAACATAACACTCAACGGTTCACCCATCACAAGACTCGAAGAGGGAAAATTCCTAGGAATCAACATTGACAGTAGCCTTAAATTCCAAACACACATACAACAAATTTCCAAGAAAATCTCTAAGACAGTAGGCATATTATCTAAGATATGCTACTATGTGCCTCAATCAGCTCTTCTTGCACTCTATCACTCGCTCATTTACCCATATCTCACGTATGGAATCTGTGCATGGGGATCAACAACATTAAATCACCTTAGACCACTCATAACCCAGCAAAAGGCTGCAGTCAGAATGATAAAGCATACTCCACCAATATTTAAAAGCCTAAAACTACTCACGGTAAGGAACATTCACACTTATTCTTGTGCCTACTACATACGTAGAACTCTACATTCTAATATAAACCCTCCGCTCAAAATTCTCCTCACCAACTTTAATAGGACCCATGACCATAACACAAGATACAGATCACGTTTTGATGTACCCCGTGTCCACAGCAACCTATGTAAGAATTCTATGCACATAAAGGGCCCCAGAATCTGGAACTCATTACCAGGAAATGCTAAAATAACCTTGTCTGAAAGTCAATTTAAGACTCTTATCAAAAACCACCTACTCACCCTAAACTAAATACAGTGGTACCTCGACTTACGATGGTCCCCAAACACACCCTTTTATGTAAGTTTATTTTTTTTAAATGCTTTTGTAAGTGTACTTTTAGGGGTCTAAACAGACTAGTCTATTTTACATTATTTCTTAAGGAGATAAATTCGTTTGGTAATGGCACTTGAACAGCATTCTGGAATGAAAAAATATCGTAAGTCGAGGTACCACTGTACTCATACTGTAAATTGCTTTCAAAAATGCTCAAAGTTATTTTCCTATAACCAATTTCAATTTTTACAATTATGTTACCACCTAATCACTCTAAACTAAATACTCAAACTGTAAATTACTCTCAAAATGCTCAATGTTATTTTCATTAAGATAATTTAATTTTTACTATTATGTTCCTTCCTACTAAACACTAGTTACAATGTCTATCATCATTTTGTAATGAACAATGTATTATCATCATATCATAATTTGAACGATCTACCAATACAAACTAACTCAATTACTCCAATATTATTTTCATAGTCTATAAGCCATTAGATTAAGCTGCCCTTAATGCCAAGGCATGCCAGAGGCTCTCCTTGCACCTCAATTTATGATTGTAATGTAAACCTATGTACACGAGCAAAGAAATAAAATTGTATTGTATTGTATACTGTCTGTCCATTTAATTTATTCCCCATATACAGTGGTCCCTCGGTTTTCGTGCATCTCCAAACTCGGACATTTATGTAAGTGTATTTTCGTAAGTGCTGTTGCAAGTGTATTTTTGGGGGTCTGAAATAGACTAACCTACGTGATATTATTTCTTAAGGAAGTAAATTCGTTCGGTAATGGCACTTGAGCAGCATTCTGGAACGAATTTTCGGCGAAAACCGAGGGACCACTGTATATACATGTATTCTCTTGAAATAGTTCTCAAGAAACCAATACCTAGTACAGTGGTACCTCGAGTTACGATGGTCCCCAAAATCGCCCTTTTATGTAAGTTTATTTTTTTAAATGCTTTTTTAAGTATATTTTTGGGGGTGTAAAAGGACTAGTCTATTTTACATTATTCCTTATGGGGATAAATTCGTTTGGTAATGGCACTTGAACAGCATTCTCGAACGAAAAAATATCGTAACTCGAGGTACCACTGTACTGCCTTTCATCCAGTAACTCCTTTACTCTAAGCTTTAAAAAATAATCAAGGTGCTAATTCAGGTGCTACAGTGTTTTACTCTCATTGATTACTATTATATTCCCTAGCTCCTTTATTTTAGAGTTAACTAACTGCCACAGTTCATATATTATCTTTTGTTAAAATAATTAAGGTGCTAACTCAGGTGCTAAATTGTTTTACTTTCATTGTTTACTATTATATTCCCTAGCTCCTTTATTTTTAGCTTTAGAATAAATACCATAGTTCATTTATTCGCATTTGTGCATTTGTAAAAATAACTAAGGTACTAATTCATGTGCCAAGAGCTCTCTTTACATTGTTCTATTCTTAAGTCTAATTATAGAATCACACTTAATCTTATGATTCCAAACAGTGATCCTGATATTAACCTCTTATTAAATGACTTACATGACCCTAACAGCAACTGTAATTATTACACAGCAGAACAAGCAAAAGCACTACTCAGAGCCAACAATAACATAACTGTTTTTAACTACAATATCAGATCTTTAAGCAAACATTACGATGACCTCACAGCATTATTAAATTTCCTGCAGGCCAGTATGTCCATCATTGCTCTCACTGAAACCTGGCTAAAGCCTAATACTAATACTACAGATATCTATGCCTTTTATAAAATCTGTCATTGCCAAATATTCCCAATTACAATTTATAAATAGTATTAGAATATTGTTAGAATTATTAGAATATTATTAGAATTATTAGAATATTATTAGAATATTATTTCAATCTACTTACTGGGATATCTGATATTACCAAATACAGTGGACCCCCGCCTAATGAGCAAAATTCATTCCAGAAGACTGCTCAAGTGCCATTACCGAACGAATTTACTTCCTTAACCCTTTCAGGGTCCAAGGCCATTTTTGGAAGGGGTGTGCCAGTGTCCAAGAATTTAAAAAAAAAAAATCTTATTTTTTCTTATGAAATGGTAGAGAATCTTTTTCTGAAGGTAATAAAACAAAAAGTACGAAATTTGATTGAAAATTGACGAAATTATGCTCTCGCGAATTTTGATGCGTCAGTGATATTTACGCATCGGTGATTTTGCCAACTTTGACTCCCATTTTAGGCCAATTACATTATTCCAGTCAACCAAATTCTTTGCTGTTTCACTAGTATTACTTCTATTCTATCGATTGAGCACAAGAAATCGCCCAGTCAACTGTTTCAACTACAAAATAGTGATTGGAAATTGGTAATTTAGCCAATTTAACTCAAAGTTCAAAATATTCCAATTTCAAAATAGGGTGCAGAATAAACAATGCAGGCATTCCTGGCACTAAACTAACATTTCTTCTGTTCATTAGTTATGTTTTCAGTCTTTACAAATGAATTCCATTTTTATTTTTTATTCACATAATGAATTTTTATTCAAACCAAAAAATGGAAGATTTACTGTTATGCAATATTGTAATAATTGTACAAATAATATCACCACATTTGTGAACGTATATTAGACCCACCAGCTGGCGTGTATTAGACGTGTGAGGTTATTTGTTTACTCTTGAACATTGGCAAAAATTTAACATTTCTGCTAATTTGAGCTCAGTTTCAAGCCATTTCCAATAATAAAACCAATCAAAATCATCTCTATATCTGTAATATATCTTCCATTCTATCAAATGAGATCAAGAACTCGCAAATACAACTAAAAAAAGTAAACGAAAAAACACTGCAAAGTTGCTGTTTTAATCGAAAATTACGGTTTCAGTTTTTTTTCTCTCATTATGCACTGTGTGCTGCAGAATTTGTTTTATGTGGTGCACACTTACTACATAAATGTATTCTCTCATATCCAGGCCCAAATTTACCGCTCACAGCTTATCTGAGTGAGCTGAGCTCATGACATAGAACTACGGTTTGGACCCTGAACTCAAAGCCATAGAACTACGGCACGGACCTTGAAAGGGTTAAGAAATAATGTCACGTAGGTTAGTCTATTTCAGACCCCCAAAAATACACTTCCACAAGCACTTACAATATTATACTTACATAATTGTACGATTTCCGGGGTGCTCGTTAGGCGGGGGTCCACTGTACGCCTATTTACAGTTTACCATCTTATATACATAGCAGTGCAAAACCTCACATAGTTTTTAAATTAGAATTGTGCATATATTATTCTACTATATATTTTAAACAACAACTGTTAGCTTTAGTGCTGTTACGCCCTTTGCTCATTTTAACCCTTTCAGGGTCCAAGGCCCCTCTCCGAAACTCATTCTCAGGGTCCAAGAATTTAAAAAAAAAAAATTATTTTTTCTTATGACATAATAGAGAATCTTTTTCCGATCATAACGCCACAAAAATTAGGAAATTTGATCGAAAAATAACGGAATTATGCTTTCGTGAAATTATCGGTATCGATGACATTTATGCATCGGCGATTTCGCCCAATTTGAGCCCTATTTTTGGCAAATTCCAGTGTGACAGTCTACTTAAATTATAGCTATTTCGCTAGAACTCCATTTCTTCTATCGATTGAGTACAAGAAACCGCCTATTTACCAATTTCAACTACCCAAAATAGTGGTCAGAAAATGGCAATTTGGCCAATTTCACACAAATTTCAAACGATGCCAATTTCAAAATAGGGTCCAGAATAAACAAGACAGACATTCCTGGCACTAAAATAACATCTTCTCTGTTCATTAGTCACGTCTCCAGGCCCCTCTTACATTACTTTTGCTTTCCATTTTGAATTTTTATTCTCACAAAAAATAGAAGATTTACTGTTATGTATACAACTGCATCATTGTAAAAATGGCATAAATAATATCAGCGCACTTGTGCAAGAATATTAGACTCGCCAGTTGATGTGTATTGGACGCATGGTGTGATTTGTTTACTCTTGAACATCGGCCAAAATCGAACATTTTCGCTACTTTGCGCTCAGTTTCAAGGTATTTGTCATCGTGAAACAAGTCAAAATTATCTCTATTTCTGTAATATATCATCTATTCTATAAAATGAGACTAAGAAAACGAGAATACAAGAATAAATACCATACGAAAATAGACTGCAAAGTCGCTGTTTTAAACCAAAAACACGGTCAGAGTTTTTTTTCCTCATTATGCACTGTGTGGTGCAGGAATTTTTTTATACTGTGCACACTGACCGCACAGACCCATTCTATCATATCTAGGCCTAACAGCCTGTTTCTGCTTGATTTGAGGGCGCTAGAATTTAGGCGTACTAGTACGTCAATAACCACAGTGTGTAAAACGTACTTGTACGACCATAACCCCGAAAGGGTTAATATAAAACACCTATATGAAAAACAGTACAGAATGGGACAAATAACAAAAGATCAAACAAAATATTACTCATCAAACCTAACCAGCCTGATAAGATGGTCAAAAAAGTTGTATTATGAGAACAGATTACATAACTTAAAAGGTGATATGAAAAAGACCTGGAAAACCCTATCTGAAATTCTAGGAACTAAAAAGATATCCAGAAACAGAACAATCAAACTGACAAAACCAGATGAACCCCTACTCCCACCGACTGAAACAGCAAACAGACGCAATGTTTTCTTCTCCACCATAGGAAAAAAGCTGGCAAGCAAAATCCCAAGTTCAAACACTCCACCTAACGACTACCTTACTGGCACCTACCTGAATACACTATTCTTAGCTCCGACCAACCCAACAGAAGTCTCACTTGTTATCAACGCATTAAAAAACAAGGCAGGAGATCTAAATAACTTACCACCTTTTATATACAAAAAAGCTTCTCAAGTACTATCACCAATTATTGCAACACTCTTTAACAAATCTATTGAATCCTCCACCTTCCCATCAATACTCTAAATAGCGAGGGTTACCCCCATACATAAAGGAGGAGATCAAACAGACCTGAATAACTACAGTCATACCTCGTGTTACGATGCTGTCAGCTTACGATATTTTCGAGTAACGATATTTATAACGTAAAAAAAATGATTGCGAGTAACGATGTTTGCTTCGCGTAAGGACATTCGTACCGGACGTGTCCGCGTGGCGCCCAGCTGAGCACGCACTCCAGGGAGCGTCAGTGTGCTATTGTTTACAAGCGAGAGCGACCACACACCCACACCCACGCATTCATACCAGTATATTGTCATTATTCCACTGTTTTTAGTGCTTGCAACTGCTAAATAAGCTACCTGGGTCCAAGGAAAGATCCTAGTGGTAAGCCTGTGGCAAAGAGGAACAGAAATACATGTACGATAGAACTGAAGAAGGAGATAATAGACAAACAAACAAACAAACAAACAAATTTTATTTCATTGCAGGTTACATGGGTATCGGAAGTTACAATGTAAATTGAGTGCAAGGAGAGCCACTGACATGCCATGGCATTAGGGGCAGCTTATTCTAGTCCTTAAAAACTATGTACTTAATATTAGAGAAATTTATTGAGTTTATTCTAGTTAAAAATTATTTTCAAAATTACAATATGATGAAATTTTACTGTTTAAATTATTATATAATGATATTAGATCTTAGATTGTTACAGGTGTTAAGATTCTTGAATGATAATATGGAATTGAGATTATCTTAAGGAAAATAACATTGAGCATTTTTGACATTAACTTATAATATGAGTAGGGGGTAACATAGGAGGAATAGGAGGAAGGTTACTGAAAGCAGTGAAGAGTTTTTATGAGGATAGTGAGGCTCAGGTTAGAGTGTGTAGGAGGGAAGGGGACTATTTCCCAGTAAAAGTGGGCCTTAGACAAGGATGTGTGATGTCACCGTGGTTGTTCAATATATTTATAGATGGGGTTGTAAGAGAAGTGAATGCGAGGGTCTTGGCAAGAGGTGTTGGGCTAAAAGATAAAGAAGCAAATACAAAGTGGGAGTTGTCACAGTTGCTTTTTGCTGATGACACTGTGCTTTTGGGAGATTCTGAAGAGAAGCTGCAGAGGTTGGTGGATGAATTTGGTAGGGTGTGTAAAAGAAGAAAATTGAAAGTGAATATAGGAAAGAGTAAGGTGATGAGGATAACAAAAAGAATAGGTGACGAAAGATTGGATATCAGATTGGAGGGAGAGAGTATGGAGGAGGTGAATGTATTCAGATATTTGGGAGTGGACATGTCGGCGGATGGGTCTATGAAGGATGAGGTGAATCATAGAATTGATGAGGGGAAAAAGGTGAGTGGAGCACTTCGAGTCTGTGGAGACAAAGAACCTTGTCCATGGAAGTAAAGAGGGAATGTATGAGAGTATAGTTATACCAACGCTCTTATATGGGTGTGAAGCATGGGTGATGAATGTTGCAACGAGGAGAAGGCTGGAGGCAGTGGAGATGTCATGTCTGAGGTCAATGTGTGGTGTGAATATAATGCAGAGAATTCGGAGTTTGGAAATTAGGAGGAGGTGGGATTACCAAAACGATTGTCCAGAGAGCTGAGGAGGGGTTGTTGAGGTGGTTTGGACATGTAGAGAGAATGGAACGAGACAGAGTGACTTCGAGAGTGTATAAATCTGTAGTGGAGGGAAGGGGGTAGGGTCGGCCTAGGAAAGGTTGGAGGGAGGGGGTAAAGGAAGTTTGTGTGCGAGGGGCTTGGATTTCCAGCAAGCATGTGTGAGCGTATTTGATAGGAGTGAATGGAGGCATATGGTTTTAATACTTGACGTGCTGTTGGAGTGTGAGCAAAGTAACATTTATGAAGGGATTCAGGGAACCGGCAGGCCGGACTTGAGTTCTGGAGATGGGAAG
>WNWK01040702.1:0-16839 GCA_009830355.1 Cherax destructor
AAAATAGAAGATTTATTGTTATGCAGACTATTGCATTATTGTAAAAACTGTATAAATAATATCTGTGCACTTGTGAAAGAATATTAGACTCACCAGTTGATGTGTATTGGACGCATGGTGTGATTTGTTTACTTTTGAACATTGGCAAAATCGAACATTTCTGCTACTTTGAGCTCAATTTCAAGATCGTTTACATCATGAAACTAATCAAAATCATCTCCATTCCTGTAATATGTTTCCCATTCTATCAAATGAGACCATGAAAAGAGAATACAACAATAAATACTATACGAAAATACACCTCAAAGACGGCGTTTTAATTAAAAAAACGGTCGGAGTTTTTTTCTCATTATGTACTGCTTGCTGCAGGATTTTTTATACTGCGCACACTGACCACACAGACCCATTCTCTCACATGTGGGCCTACCAGCTTTCTCCTGCTTGATTTGAAGCCGCTAGAATTTAGGCGTATAAATACGTCCGAAACATTGGCTCGTAAGACGTAAATATACGTCCGAAACAGTCAAAGGGTTAAGCAAACACTATGATGACCTCCTTGCCCTCCTTGGTTCCCTAAAAAC
Source organism: Cherax destructor (assembly GCA_009830355.1). Lineage (NCBI taxonomy): Eukaryota > Metazoa > Arthropoda > Malacostraca > Decapoda > Parastacidae > Cherax > Cherax destructor. The sequence continues at coordinate 582 of WNWK01040702.1, forward strand.
AACCTTCACATGTATTGTCCTTACTGAAACCTGGCTTAAGCAGGATACATAGATATCTACTCGCTGCCAGGATACCAGCAATACAAAACTGCAGACCACATCAAGCGGGAGGTATTGCAATCTATTACTCTAATGAAATATCCTGCTGTGACACCAATTGCTATAATGATGAATATGGAGAATATATTTTTGCTAAATTTACTGCACAAAACCTTAAGACTCCATAACCATCGGGCCATTTACCGGATGCCTCATACAAACATCCCAAGTTTTAGCGATCAACTAAAACGCAAATAACAAACAACCAATTGAACAAACACCACCTTATCTTAGCTGGAGACTTCAACATCAACCTTGGCCTACCAGATGACCAGCCAGTAACCGATTTCATCAACAATATGAACAACACACTTCTCATACCAACAATAACCAAACCAACTAGACTTACTGATACGAGTGCAACCATAATCGACCATATATGGACCAATATCCTAGCCCCCCTTAAATCGGGGATAATAACAGACAGCACCACAGACCACTACCCCACCTTCCTCTTAACAAACATTAGTAAACCGCCCTAGAATACACCAAAGTTTCATTCCGACTCCATGACCAAGCTTCAATAAATAACTTCACAACAGAGCTAGACACAGTTGACTGGGCTATAGAATTCCCAAATGCCAAGGGTATCGATGAGTGGACAGACACCTTTCTTAATAAATTACATAGACTATACAACAAACATTGTCCTATAAAAATGAAACAGATTACGAATAAACGGTTAGGCTGCCCATGGCTAACTAACAACTTACTAAAATCCATTAACAAGAAACATCAATATGAAAGCAATATAGACGGGGATTCATACATAAGGAGTTTGTTAAACACTATTCATCAGTTCTCACCAAACTAATAAAAAAGCCAAACAATTGTACTACTCCAGCAGATTCACTGAAACAAGAGGAGATATAAAAAGACCTGGAAAACACTCTCACAGATTATGGGCACCCACAAACTGAAAAAAATTAGGGATATTGTCTAACTAAACCAAACGAAACACCACTACAGCCTATTGATACAGTAAACAAGATAAATGACTTCTTCTCAACTATAGGATCAAATCTTGCCAGTAAAATTCCAGATACCAATGCCCGAGCAAGTGATTACCTAGATGGGAATTTCCCATCCTCCTTATATCTTGCACCTACAGAACCCACTGAAGTCTCCATGATAATCAAGTCACTTAAAAATAAATCAGGACATCTGTCTCAAGTTCCACCCTTAATATACAAACGAGCTGCTCATGTCCTTTCATATCCTATTTCTTTACTTTTTAACAAATCATTAGAATCTAGCACCTTCCCAACACTACTCAAAACAGCAAGGGTTACACCAATACACAAAGGTGGTGACCCTACAGACGTAAATAACTATAGGCCTATATCAAATCTACCATTGCTATCCAAAATATTCGAGAAACTTGTGCACAAGAGATTATACTCGTTTATAACTACACAAAGCATACTCAACCCCTGCCAATTTGGCTTCAGGAAAAATAAAAGCACTAACGATGCAATAGTAAAAATGATAGACCTGCTTTACACAGCACTTGAAAATAAGGAATATCCACTAGGACTTTTTATTGACTTAAGGAAAGCTTTTGACACAGTAAACCACGGCATCCTACTCCACAAACTTGACCACTATGGAATAAGAGGTCATGCACTAGCATACCTCAAATCCTACCTCACTAATAGGTACCAGTATGTCACTATTAAAGACACATCCTCCACGACACTACCACTAGACACCGGCGTACCGCAGGGAAGTGTCCTTGGTCCCCTGCTCTTCCTCTTATACATCAATGATCTTCCCAATGTATCACAACACTTGAAACCAATACTCTTTGCTGACGATACAACTTATGTCATCTCCCACACAAACCTTGCCACGCAATACCATTGTTAACGACGAATTAATAAAAATATCAACATGGATGACTGCCAATAAACTTACACTCAACACTGATAAGACCTTCTATATTATGTTTGGCAACAGAACAGATGATCCACAATTAAACATTAAGATCAACTCTACACCTATTGCTAGACATAACGAGGGCAAGTTCCTGGGCCTTCACCTTGACAGCAGCCTGAAATTCAGCACCCATATCCAACACATAACAAAGAAAGTGTCCAAAACTGTGGGGATCCTCTCTAAGATACGGTATTATGTACCACAATCAGCCCTACTCACACTATACTACTCACTCATCTATCCCTACCTCACATATGCCATTTGTGCATGGGGATCAACAGCAATTACCCACCTAAAGCCAATAATAACCCAACAAAAAGCCGCAGTAAGAATTATCACACAATCCAACGCCAGGCAGCACACCCCCCCACTCTTCAAAGACCTAAACCTACTCACTGTCCAGAACATCCATACTTACTACTCTGCTATCTACATTTATAGAACCATTAATTCCAACTTTAACCCCGAGCTAAAACACTTTCTTGACAGTTGTGACAGGACCCATAGACATAATACCAGACATAAACATCTCTTTGACATTCCCGTGTCCGACTAAATCTATACAAAAATTCAATGCGCATAAAAGGGCCTAAAATCTGGAACTCCCTGCCTGAAAACTCTAGAACTGCAGACACAACCTCCATTTTCAAAAGCACCGTTAAAAACATCTTATCTCACTTACGCACCCAACCGGTAGTTAACCATACGAAAACTACTTTATCTTGCACATATCCACAGCAAAATACACTTATTGATATCTGTGATTCTCCTTAATTTGCACATTACTAACCACAGCAAAATAAACTTATTGATATCTGTGATTCCCCTTAATTTGCACAGTTCTAACCAAAATTCTAATACAACTATTGCTCCATAATACTTAAGCTAGTCATAAGTTTGCCTAAGATACTCCAATATAGAATCTATATTATGCCAATATATCACCTTTACCATTAATATATAAACTAATTGCTAACTTTTTATACTAATTGTTAAATTCTCAATGTTTAAATTCCAGTACCTAAATTTTGTAAACCTAACCTTACAATCTGTATATCCATTGTGTAGCTATTGAGTAAGACCTATCATAAGACTGCCTGAAAAGCCTAGGCATACCTAGGCATATTATTGGCCATCTTGTAATATCAACTTTAATGTATAACTATAAGTACCCCCCACCTTGTATTACATGAAATAAAGGATTTGAATTTGAATTTGAATGTGTTGAATCACTGCTGTGTATTTTTCAAATAAACATTAGTTATCCAAATAAAAGTCTTATTATTTCATGATAATTAATATGCACATCAAGGTAGAATTACCAGATAATGGGTTTATATCAAACTACACTCAAGTGTTAAATTGGTTTATTTTCAGCATGTCTCAGGAGAGACAGACTTCAGTTATCTCAAAGACAACAATATGATTAATAAAACAAACTTTCATTTGACAAATAAATGTTAGCAATAAAAAGCTGCATTTGCAGTTATTGGATGTCCTTAAGCCAAATATGTCTGATTCATTTCATAAGATGCATTAACCATTAAAGTTGATACCATTTAGAAAAGGCAGACTCCACTTTCTGAATGAAAAATACTATATTGTCTCAAAATTAATATTGGCAACTAGACATTACACTAAGAATAACAAGCTTCATGTAAGCAGTACACACCAGTGCTGAAAATGTCAAGCTAATCAAAAGAGGCTTTCTAGAGTTATCACATCAAAAACAAGATCAAGAATGGTCTATCTAAAATCAGTCGAGAGAGTCCCGGTACATATCAAATATTTCAATACAGTGGTACCTCTACTTACGAGCAGCTCAAAACTCGAACAATTATGTAAGTGTATTTTTGTAGGTGCATTTGTAAGTGTATTTTTGGGGGTGTGAAATGGATTAACCTAATTTTCATTATTTCTTATGGGAAAAGTTCCTTCGGTATCGGCACTTGAATAGCCGTCTGGAACGAATTTTGCTCATAAGTAGAGTTTTTTTTCAACAAGTCGGCCTCTCCCACCGAGCCAGGGTGACCCAAAAGAAAGAAAATCCCCAAAAGAAAATACTTTCATCATCATTCAATACTTTCACCACACTCATACATAATCACTGTCTTTGCAGAGGAGCTCAGATACGACAACTGAGAATAGTCACTCCCAGCTGTCACTATCCCAGACCCCCTCCTTTAAATTGCAGGCAATGTACTTCCCATTTCCAGGACTCAAGTCCAACTAAATCAATTAACTGGTTTCCCCGAATCCCTTCACAAAATGTTACCCTGCTCACACTCCAACAGATCGTCATGTCCCAAAAACCATTCGTCTCCATTCACTTCTATCTAACACGCTCACACATGGTTGCTGGAAGTCCAAGCCCCTCACCCACAAAACCTCCTTTACCCCCTCCCTCTAACCTTTTCTAGGACGACCCCTACCCCGCCTTCCTTCCCCTACAGATTTATACGCTCTCCAAGTCATTCTACTTTGATCCATTCTCTCTAAATGACCAAACCACCTCAACAACCCCTCTTCAGCCCTCTGACAAATACTTTTACTAACTCCACACCTTCTCCTAATTTCCACATTCCGAATTTTCTGCATAATATTTACACCACACATTGCAACCCATGCTTCACACCCATATAAGAGTGTTGGTACCACTATACTTGTGTACACTCCCTTCTTTGCCTCCATGGATAACAATTTTTTGTCTCCACAGATACCTCAACGCACCACTCACCTTTTTTCCTTCATCAATTCTATGGTTAACCTCATCCTTCATAAACCCATCCGCTGACACGTCAACTCCCAAATATCTGAAAACATTTAGTACTTCTTCCATAATCCCTCTCTCCAATGTGATATCCAATTTTTCTTTATTTAAATCGTTTGATACCCTCATCACCTTACTCTTATCTATGTTCACTTTCAACTTTCTACCTTTACACACTCTCCCAAACTCGTCCACTAACCTTTGCAACTTTTCTTTAGAATCTCCCATAAGCACAGTATCATCAGCAAAAAGTAACTGAGTCAACTCCCATTTTGCATTTAATTCCCCATAATTTAATCCACCCCTCTCCCCAACACCCTAGCATTTACTTCTTTTACAACCCCATCTATAAATATATTAAACAACCATAGTGACATTACACATCCCTTTCTAAGACCCACTTTTAACGGGAAGTAATCTTCCTCTCTCTACACACCCTAACCTGAACCTCACTATCCTCATAAAAACTCTTTACAGCCTTCAGTAACTTACTACCTATTCCATACACTTCAACATTTGCCAATTGCTTCCTATCCACTCTATCATATGCCTTTTCTAAATCCATAAATGCAATGAAAACTTCTCTACCTTTATCTAAATACTGTTCACATATATGCTTCACTGTAAACACTTGATCTACACATCCCCTACCCACTCTAAAGCATCCTTGCTCATCTGCAATCCTACTCTCTGTCTTACCTCTAATTCTTTCAATAATAACCCTGTCATACACTTTACCTGGTATACTCAGTAAACTTATTCCCCTATAATTTTTACACTCTCTTTATCCCCTTCCCTTTATATAAAGGAACTATATATGCTCTCTGCCAATCCCTAGGTACCTTCCCCTCTTTCTTACATTTATTAAACAAAAATACCAACCACTCCAGCACTATATCCCCCCCTGCTTTTAACATCTCTGTCATGATCCCGTCAGTTCCAGCTGCTTTACCCCGTTTCATTCTACTTATTGCCTCATGCACCTCCCCCACACTCACATCCTGCTCTTCTTCACTCCTAAACGATGTTGTACCTCCCTGGCCAGTACATGAAATTACCGCCTCCCTTTTTTCATCGACATTTAAAAGTTCCTCAAAATATTCCCGCCATCTACCCAATACAGTCATCCCTCGGTTTTCGATTTTAATCCGTTCCAGATGGATCAGCTAAAACCAAAATCGGCAAAAACAAAAACTATTTTCCCCATAAGAAATAATGGAAATTCAATTAATTCGTTCCAGAAACCCAGAAGTTTGGAAAAAAAAATTTTGGGGGGGCCCTAAAGATAGATTTACATGCACAAATGAATGAACTCTATGTGGCACTTACCTTTTTGAAGACTGATGTTGCTGGATGGAAGAGAGGGAGGAGTGGAGAGGAAGAGACCCTATTTTTGGAAGGGATCCCTTCCATAAGGAATTTAGGTACCAATCCTACTGTCACTCCTGGATGCCTGCTAACTCCTGCATACCTGCTACACTCCCTGCATACCCTGCTACACTCCCTGATACATGCTACACTCCTGCATACATCTACACTCCCTGCATACATGCTACACTCCCTGCATACATGCACACTCCTGCATACATGCTACACTCCCTGCATACATGCTACACTCCCTGCATACATGCTACACTCCCTGCATACATGCTACACTCCCTGCATACATGCTACACTCCCTGCATACATGCTACACTCCCTGCATACATGCTACACTCCCTGCATACTGCTACACTCCCTGCATACCTGCTACACTCCCTGCATACATGCTACACCCCCTGCATACACACTGCTACCACACTCCCTGCATACATGCTACACTCCCTGCATACCATGCTACACTCCCTGCATACATGCTACACTCCCTGCATACTGCTACACTCCCTGCATACCTGCTACACTCCCTGCATACATGCTACACTCCCTGCATACTGCTACACTCCTGCATACTGCTACACTCCCTGCATACCTGCTACACTCCCTGCATACTGCTACACTCCCTGCATACATGCTACACTCCCTGCATACTGCTCCCTCCCTGCATACCTGCTACACTCCCTGCATACATGCTACACCCTGCATACCTGCTACACTCCCTGCATACCTGCTACACTCCCTGCATACCTGCTACACTCCCTGCATACCTGCTACACTCCCTGCATACATGCTACACTCCCTGCATACCTGCTACACTCCCTGCATACCTGCTACACTCCCTGCATACATGCTACACTCCCTGCATACTGCTACACTCCTGCATACATGCTACACTCCTGCATACATGCTACACTCCCTGCATACATGCTACACTCCCTGCATACATGCTACACTTCCTGCATACATGCTACACTCCCTGCATTCATGCTACACTCCCTGCATACATGTTACACTCCATGCATACCTGCTACACTCCCTGCATACCTGCTACACTCCCTGCATACATGCTACACTCCTGCATACCTGTTACAATCCCTGCATACCTGCTACACTCCCTGCATACATGCCATACTCCCTGCTACCTGCTACACTCCCTGCATACATGCTACATCCTGCTACTGCACACTCCCTGCATACATGCACACCTGCATACCTGTACTCCTTGCATACCTGCTACACTCCCTACATGCATGCTACACTCCCTGCATGCCTGCTACACTCTTAAACTCCATCGTGTTTCTCACTTTCTTTACCAAAGGACTGGCACTAGGAGCTTTCTTTGGGCCCATGGTAGCTTATTTAGTAGTCACACACAATAATCAAGGGCCAAAAACAATGAATTGTTAATAAATGTTTTGTATGAACTCCTGGGGTGATGTTCACTCAAGCATAAACAATGCTAGACTGCGTGACAATGTACGTGGGAGGTGCTGGGGGGTGTGTGGGTGGCAGCCCTACGGCCTTTGTATGTGCGCGGCACTGGTGGACAGGTCCCATACGGTCGGCGAAAACTAAGACAATCGAAAACCGAGGGATAACTGTATCTCCAGCTCTCCATCTACTAACTCCCCTACTCTGTTTTTAACTGACAAATCCATTCGTTACCTAGGCTTTCTTACCTTGTTTATCTCACTCCAAAATTTTTCTTGTTTTCAGCAAAATTTCTTGACAGAGCCTTTCCCATTCTTTCATCTGCTCTTCTTTTGCACTCTCTCACCACTCTCTTCACCTTTCTTTTACTCTCTATATACAGTGGAACCCCAGTTAACAAAAAAAATTCATTGCAGAAGCCTGCTCAAGTGCCATTAACGAACGAATTTACTTCCTTAAGAAAAAATGTCATTTAGGTTAGTCTATTTCAGACCCCCAAAAATACACTTCCACAATCACTTATACTTACATAACTGCACAATTTCCGGGGTGTTCGTTAACCGGGGTTCCACTGTACTCTGCTCTTCTATTAACACTTCTGTTTTGTAAAAACCTCTCATAAGCTACCTTTTCCTCTTTTATCACACCCTTTACTTTTTCATTCCACCACTCACTCCTCTTTCCTCCTGCACCCACCCTCCTATAGCCACAAACTTCTGCCCCACATTCTAATACTGCATTTTTAAAACTATCCCAACTCTCTTCAACCCCCCCACTACTTATACAGTGGTACCTCGAGTTACGATATTTTTTCGTTCGAGAATGCTGTTCAAGTGCCATTACCAAACGAATTTATCCCCATAAGGAATAATGTAAAATAGACTAGTCCTTTTACACCCCCAAAAATATACTTACAAAAGCATTTAAAAAAATAAACTTACATAAAAGGGCGATTTTGGGGACCATCGTAACTCGAGGTACCACTGTACTTGCACTAGCCCACCTTTCTGCCAATAGTTGCTTATATCTCACCCTAACTTCCTCCTCCCTTAGTTTATACACTTTTACCTCTCTCTTACTTGCTGTTGCCATTTTCTTTTTGTCCCATCTACCTTTTACACTAACTGTAGCTACAACCAAATAATGATCCAATATATCCATTGCCCCTCTATAAACATGTACATCCTGAAGCCTACCCATCAACCTTTTATCCACCAATACATAATCCAACAAACTACTTTCCTTACATGCTATATCATACCTTGTATATTTATTTATCCTCTTTTTCATAAAATATGTACAGTGGTACCTTGGTTAACGATATTTTTTCATTCCAGAATGCTGTTCAAGTGCCATTACCAAACGAATTTATCCCCATTAGGAATTATGTAAAATAGACTAGTCCTTTTAGACCCCCAAAAATACACTTACAAAAGCATTTAAAAAAATATACTTACATAAAAGGGCGAGCTTGGGGACCATTGTTAACCGAGGTACCACTGTATTACTTATTACCAAACCTCTTTCTACACATAGCTCAATTAATGGTTCCCCATATACATTTACCCCTGGCATCCCAAATTTTCCTACTACTCCCTCCACAACATTTTTACCCACTTTAGCATTAAGATCCCACCTACAAGTTAATGTGCAAAGGAATGAAATCAAGGAAACACGATTGCTAGGAAAACAAGGTAAACCTAGTATAATGATCAGACTTCATTTATATGATACAAAAAGAACCTAACTAAATCAGCAATTACAATGAAATGTGGAGTATACATCAACGAGTGCCTAACCAGGAAACGTCAAAACCTTCTGTTTAGGCTGAGAAAACTTAAACTGAGAACAAAATCCATCAGTGCTTCGCTCGTGATGGGAAAATACTAGTTCGAAAAGTATCAACAGGTCAGCAATTTTCTATATCAAACGAACGTGATCTCACCAACTTCCTTAGACAAGCTGACATTACCATTACTGATTAGCCTATTGTCCTCAACACATAATATACGTGTGGTGTATTAGTGTACAGTAGAACGTCATTTAGCACGATAGTTACGTTCCTGAAAAAGTCGTGTTAGATAATTTCGTCTTAAATAATTAACAGAACTTATGGGAAAAATAGGGTTACGTGTTTGAGAGTCCCCAAAAGCCAAACAAGTTTTTTTAGACCAACATATCTTGCAAAAATTGAAGGCGAATATGTAATTTTAGTTCATTGTCATGATCTATTACTGCTTAAGACTACAAATGCAATAGAAATAATAGTATTTCTTACCTTAAATTGTGGGTAATGATGTTTGTGGATGGTAGTGAAGAGTGGATATGGATGGTGTGGCCCTACTGAGCTGAGGTGGATATGTAATTGTAGTGCATTGTCATGATCTATTACTGCTTAAGACTACAAATGCAATAGAAATAATAGTATTTCTTACCTTAAATTGTGGGTAATGATGTTTGTGGATGGTAGTGAAGAGTGGATATGGATGGTGTGGCCCTACTGGGCTGAGGTGGATAGTAGAAGTTCTTGAACTGAAGTCGATGGTTGAACTGAGTGTCTAACTTTAAGTCAGTCAAGCCATTCAGTAAGTCAGTCAAGCCATTCAGTAAGTCAGTCAAGCCATTCAGTAAGTCAGTCAAGCCATTCAGTAAGTCAGTCAAGTCATTCAGTAAGTCAGTCAGTCATTCAGTAAGTCAGTCAAGTCATTCAGTAAGTCAGTCAAGTCATTCAGTAAGTCAGTCAAGTCATTCAGTAAGTCAGTCAAGTCATTCAGTAGGTCAGTCAAGCCATTCGAGTAGAGCTCAGTGCAGTAAGTCATTCAGTAAGTCAGTAAGTCATTCAGTAAGTCAGTCAAGTCATTCAGTAAGTCAGTCAAGTCATTCAGTAAGTCAGTCAAGTCATTCAGTAAGTCAGCCGTTGCTCAGTAAGTCAGTCAAGTCATTCAGTAAGTCAGTCAAGTCATTCAGTAAGTCAGTCAAGTCATTCAGTAAGTCAGTCAAGTCTGTCAGTAAGTCAGTCAAGTCATTCAGTAAGTCAGTCAAGTCATTCAGTAAGTCAGTCAAATCATAGTTCAGCAGTCATTCAGTCGTCACGTCAGTCAGTCATTGTAGCTCAGTCCAGTCAGTCAGTCAAGTCATTCGCAGCAGTCAGTCAGTCAGTCAGTCATTCAGTCAGTCAGTCAAGTTAGTCAGTCACCCGTCAGTCATTCAGTCAGTCAAGTCAGTCAGTCAGTCAGTCACACAAACTTATGTTTACATCTTTTTGTGTACAAAGTAACACTTCATTACGGCCACGGGTTATGTCTTGTCTAATATCTTTGTTTTCTTCGTTAATTCAAGATCAAAACACAATTCACTCTTATTTTATTCTTCACAAACACAGCTGGCTTGTAGCCAGGACTTCTTCATGCGTATGAAATACGTACAATGCTGGGGTGGTGGGGTCCGTGGTGGGTGGGTAAGGCGGGTGGTGTCTGCTGAACCACAACAACAGTAGTAGTAACAAGACTGCTTGTGAGAATGGTTACTTGTTTTTCCTTCCCACAAACTGTAAGTAAGTTTATTCAGGTATACACAGATACAGTTACGAAGATTATCATACATGGCAGCATATGTGTGAGAACCTAGGATAACCCAAAAAGTCTGAGGACAGTATTTCCATTGACTGACTTGGGTTATCCTAGGTTCTCTACACATATGCTGCTATGTATGATAATGTATGTAACTGTACTCACCTAATTGTGGTTGCAGGGGTCGAGACTCAGCTCCTGGCCCCGTGTATCTGAATAAACTTAGTTTGCAAGAAGGAAAAACAACAAATTCCCTTTTCCTCAAAGCATGAGGATTCTTAGGCAGTAAATAACCATGCGCTCAAAATTTTTCCCCTCCTGCCGAACCGTGTAATATCATCTTTACGTCGTGTAAGATGATAATGTGTCGCAAATCTTAAATCGTGCAATACCGGTAACGTGCAACATAATCTCATGCTAAATGACGTTCTACTGTATGTTACTACTACTTTGTGAAATTTTTTTGTACTAACTTTATACTAGCTAGTACCAACTACCTCATACACTATGTACTTTACTTTTAGTGCTATTACTTGCTTCAACTTTATAATATAAATCAAATCTTGCTTCTAAGTTAATTTTATATCATATTTACTATCTGTCCATTTAATTTAATCCCCATTTATATATTCTCTTGAAATAGTTCCCAGCAAATCAATACCTAGTACTGCCTTTCATCCAATAATTCCTTTTACTTAAGGTGCTAATTCTGGTGCTAAAGTGTTTTACTCTTTTATTTACTATTATATTCCCTAAAGTGTTAACTCGTAATTAAGGTGCTATTTTTGGTGCTAAAGTGTTTTACTCTTTTTATTTACTATTATATTCCCTAAAGTGTTAACCCTCATTGTTTACTATTATATTCCCAAGATTTTATTTAAAAAAAAAAAAAAAATCTAACTGCCACAGTTCTTTTATTAATTTTTATTATAATAATTAAGGTGCTAACTCAGGTACTAATTTACTTTACTTTCATTGTTTGCTATTATTTTCCCTAGCTCCTTTATTCCCAGCTTTAGTAAACTACCATAGTTCAATTAATTGCATTTGTATAAATTGACTAAGGTACAAATTCACGTGCCAAGAACTCTGTCAAATACCCTGTATCTCTACAAACTCTTATTAAAAATTTGTAATAATCAAATAGTTCCTAAGCATTTATTCTAGTATCATATTATTAAGTTTAGTATTATCTATTCTTCTCAGGTCTAGTTATAGAATCACATCAAATCTTATGATTACAGGAATTGATCCTGATATCAACCTATTATTAAATGACTTACATGATTCCAACAGCAACTGTAACTATTACACAGCAGATCAAGCAAAGACATTACTCAGAGCCAACAATAACATAACTATCTTCAATTACAATGTTAGATCTTTGAGCAAACATTATGATGACCTCACAGCACTACTCCAATCCCTCCAGACCAATATGTCAATCATCACACTCACTGAGACCTGGCTGAAGCCTGATACTACAGATGTCTATGCCATCCCAGGTTACACAGCCATTCATAATTGTAGGACAGATCAGCGAGGGGGTGGAATAGCTATATATTACTCAGATCAACTTGAATGTATCAATAACTCTTGCATAAGCGATGAGCATGGAGAATATATTATAGCTAAATTTAAATCAAAAGACCTGCAAAACCCTCACAGTGATAAACATCTACAGATTACCACAGTCAAACATTCACCATTTTAGTGAAAAACTAGGTAACCTAATAACTGATGCACACATGAACAAAGACCATTTGCTGCTCACAGGAGACTTCAATATAAATCTCCTACATGACCAGGACCCACAAGTAACAGAATTCACAAACACTATGAGCAACTGCTTGTTACTACCAACAATATCAAAACCTACAAGAATCTCCGAGACTAGTACCTCATTACTAGACCACATCTGGACTAATACTATAGCCCCTCTAAAATCAGGCATCATCACAGACAACACCACAGACCACTATCCGACCTTTCTCATAACTAATCTTGGTAAATTGCCCCTAGATATTACAAAAGTTACCTTCAGACTACATAATGAGTCAGCTGTAAATAACTTTATAACAGGGTAGGCGAGTTTCAGTGGGGAGAAATAAATGGGATTAAGTCAGGAGTATCTGAGAGAGTTAGAGCTAAGGAAGGGGTAGCAATAATGTTGAAGGATCAGTTATGGAAGGAAAAGAGGGAATATAAATGTGTAAATTCAAGGATTATGTGGATTAAAATAAGGGTCGGATGCGAAAAGTGGGTCATAATAAGCGTGTATGCACCTGGAGAAGAGAGGAGTGTAGAGGAGAGAGAGATTTTGGGAGATGTTAAGCGAATGTATAGGAACTTTTGAACCAAATGAGAGAGTAATTGTGGTAGGGGACCTAAATGCTAAAGTGGGAGAAACATGCAGAGAGGGTGTAGTAGGTAAGTTTGGGGTGCCAGGTGTAAATGATAATGGGAGCCCTTTGATTGAACTTTGTATAGAAAGGGGTTTAGTTATAGGTAATACATATTTTAAGAAAAAGAGGATAAATAAGTATACAAGATATGATGTAGGGCGTAATGACAGTAGTTTGTTGGACTATGTATTGGTAGATAAAAGACTGTTGAGTAGACTTCAGGATGTACATGTTTATAGAGGGGCTACAGATATATCAGATCACTTTTTAGTTATAGCTACAGTGGGAGTAAAAGGTAGATGGGATACAAGGAAAATAGAATCAGTAAGTAAAAGAGAGGTGAAGGTTTATAAACTAAAAGAGGAGGCAGTTAGGGTAAGATATAAACAACTATTGGAGGATAGATGGGCTAGTGAGAGTGTAGGCAATGGGGTCGAAAATGTATGGGGTAGATTTAAAAATGTAGTGTTAGAGTGTTCAGCAGAAGTTTGTGGTTACAGGCGAGTGGGTGCGGAGGGAAGAGGAGCGATTGGTGGAATGATGATGTAAAGAGAGTAGTAAGGGAGAAAAAGTTAGCATATGAGAGGTTTTTACAAAGTAGAAGTGATGCAAGGAGGGAAGAGTATATGGAGAGAAAAAGAGAGGTTAAAAGAGTGGTGAAGCAATGTAAAAGAGAGCAGATGAGAGAGTGGGTGAGATGTTATCAGCAAATTTTGTTGAAAATAAGAAAAAGTTTTGGAATGAGATTAATAAGTTGAGGAAGCCTAGAGAACAAATGGATTTGACAGTTAAAAATAGGAGAGGAGAGTTATTAAATGGAGAGTTAGAGGTATCGGGAAGATGGAGAGAATATTTTGAGGATTTGTTAAATGTTGATGAAGACAGGGAAGCTGTGATTTCGTGTGTAGGGCAAGGAGGAATAACATCTTGTAGGAGTGTGGAAGAGCCAGTTGTGGGTGTAGGGAAGTTTGTGAGGCAGTGGGTAGAATGAAAGGGGTAAGGCAGCTGGGATTGATGGGATAAAGATAGAAATGTTAAAAGCAGGTGGGGATATAATTTTGGAGTGGTTGGTACTATTATTTAATAAATGTATGGAAGAGGGTAAGGTACCTAGGGATTGGCAGAGAGCGTGTATTGTTCCTTTGTATAAAGGCAAAGGGACAAAAGAGAGTGCAAAAATTATAGGGGAATAAGTCTGTTGAGTGTACCTGGTAAAGTGTATGGTAGAGTTATTATTGAAAGAATTAAGAGTAAAACAGAAAGCAGGATAGCAGATGAACAAGGGGCTTTAGGAAAGGTAGGGGTGTGTAGACCAAGTGTTTACAGTGAAACATATAGGTGAACAGTATTTGGATAAGGGTAAAGATGTTTTTGTGGCATTTATGGATTTGGAAAAGGCGTATGATAGGGTAGATAGGGGGCAATGTGGCAGATGTTGCAGGTGTATGGAATAGGAGGAAGGTTACTGAAAGCAGTGAAGAGTTTTTATGAGGATAGTGAGGCTCAGGTTAGAGTGTGTAGGAGGGAAGGGACTATTTCCCAGTAAAAGTGGGCCTTAGACAAGGATGTGTGATGTCACCGTGGTTGTTCAATATATTTATAGATGGGGTTGTAAGAGAAGTGAATGCGAGGGTCTTGGCAAGAGGTGTTTGGCTAAAAGATAAAGAAGCAAATACAAAGTGGGAGTTGTCACAGTTGCTTTTTGCTGATGACACTGTGCTTTTGGGAGATTCTGAAGAGAAGCTGCAGAGGTTGGTGGATGAATTTGGTAGGGTGTGTAAAAGAAGAAAATTGAAAGTGAATATAGGAAAGAGTAAGGTGATGAGGATAACAAAAAGAATAGGTGACGAAAGATTGGATATCAGATTGGAGGGAGAGAGTATGGAGGAGGTGAATGTATTCAGATATTTGGGAGTGGACATGTCGGCGGATGGGTCTATGAAGGATGAGGTGAATCATAGAATTGATGAGGGGAAAAGGGTGAGTGGAGCACTCGAGTCTGTGGAGACAAAGAACCTTGTCCATGGAAGTAAAGAGGGAATGTATGAGAGTATAGTTATACCAACGCTCTTATATGGGTGTGAAGCATGGGTGATGAATGTTGCAACGAGGAGAAGGCTGGAGGCAGTGGAGATGTCATGTCTGAGGTCAATGTGTGGTGTGAATATAATGCAGAGAATTCGGAGTTTGGAAATTAGGAGGAGGTGCGGATTACCAAAACGATTGTCCAGAGAGCTGAGGAGGGGTTGTTGAGGTGGTTTGGACATGTAGAGAGAATGGAACGAGACAGAGTGACTTCGAGAGTGTATAAATCTGTAGTGGAGGGAAGGCGGGTAGGGGTCGGCCTAGGAAAGGTTGGAGGGAGGGGTAAAGGAAGTTTTGTGTGCGAGGGCTTGGACTTCCAGCAAGCATGTGTGAGCGTATTTGATAGGAGTGAATGGAGGCATATGGTTTTAATACTTGACGGCTGTTGGAGTGTGAGCAAAGTAACATTTATGAAGGATTCAGGGAAACCGGCAGGCCGGACTTGAGTTCTGGAGATGGGAAGTACAGTGCCGGCACTCTGAAGGAGGGGTGTTAATGTTGCAGTTTTATAACTGTAGTGTAAAGCCCCTTCTGGCAAGACAGTGATGGAGTGAATGATGATGAAAGTTTTCTTTTCGGGCCAC
>WNWK01040703.1:0-16838 GCA_009830355.1 Cherax destructor
GGGGTGCCAGGTGTAAATGATAATGGAGCCCTTTGATTGAACTTTGTATAGAAAGGGTTTAGTTATAGGTAATACATATTTTAAGAAAAAGAGGATAAATAAGAATACAAGATATGATGTCAGGGCGTAATGACAGTAGTTTGTTGGACTACGTATTGGTAGATAAAAGACTGTTGAGTAGACTTCAGGATGTATATGTTTATAGAGGGGCCACAGATATATCAGATCACTTTTTAGTTGTAGCTAAAGTAGGAGTAAAAGGTAGATGGGATACAAGGAAAATAGAAGCAGTAAGAAAGAGAGAGGTGAAGGTTTATAAACTAAAAGAGGAGGCAGTTGGGGTAAGATATAAACAACTATTGGAGGATAGATGGGCTAGTGAGAGTGCAGGCAATGGGGTTGAAGATGTATGTTAGAGTGTTCAGCAGAAGTTTGTGGTTACAGGAAAGTGGATGCGGAGGAAGAAGAGCGATTGGTGGAATGATGATATAAAGAGAGTAGTAAGGAGAAAAAGTTAACTGAGAGGTTTTTACAAAGTAGAAGAGATGCAAGGGGAAGAGTATATGAAGAGAAAAGAGAGGTTAAGAGAGTGTTAAGCAATGTAAAAGAAAGCAAATGAGAGAGTGGGTGAGATGTTATCAACAAATTTCGTTGAAAATAAGAAAAGTTTTGGAGTGAGATTAATAAGTTGAGGAAGCCCAGGAACAAATGGATTTGACAGTTAAAAATAGAGAGTTGTTAAATGGAGAGTTTGAGGTATCGGGAAGATGGAGGGATTATTTTGAGGAGTTGTTAAATGTTGATGAAGACAGGGAAGCTGCGATTTCGTGTATAGAGCAAGGAGGAATAACATCTTGTAATAGTGTGGAAGAGCCAGTTGTGAGTGTGGGGAAGTTCGTGAGGCAGTGGTAGAATGAAAGGGGTAAGGCAGCTGGGATTGATGGGATAAAGGTAGAAATGTTAAAAGCAGGCGGACATATAGTTTTGGATTGGTTGGTGCTATTATTTAGAGGTAAGGTACCTAAGGACTGGCAGAGAGCGTGTATTGTTCCTTTGTATAAAGGCAAAGGGGACAAAAGAGAGTGCAAAAATTATAGGGAATAAGTCTGTTGAGTATACCAGGTAAAGTGTATGGTAGAGTTATTATTGAAAGAATTAAGAGTAAGACGGAGAGCAGAATAGCAGATGAACAAGGTGGCTTTAGGAAAGGTAGGGGTGTGTAGACCAAGTGTTTGCAGTAAAACATATAGGTGAAGTATTTGGATAAGGGTAAAGAGGTTTTGTGGCATTTATGGATTTGGAAAAGGCAGTAGATAGGGTGGATAGGGGGCAATGTGGCAGATGTTGCAGGTGCATGGAATAGGAGGTAGGTTACTGAAAACAGTGAAGAGCTTTTATGAGGATAGTGAGGCTCAGGTTAGAGTATGTAGGAGAGAGGAGATTATTTCTCTTAAAAGTAGGCCTTAGACAAGGATGTGTGATGTCACCGTGGTTGTTTAATATATTTATAGATGGGGTTGTAAGAGAAGTGAATACGAGGTTCTTGGCAAGAGGTGTGGGGTTAAAAGACAAAGAATCAAATACAAAGGGGAGTTGTCACAGTTGCTTTTGCTGATGACACTGTGCTTTTGGGAGATTTGAAGAGAAGTTGCAGAGGTTGGTGGATGAATTTGGTAAGGAATGTAAAAGAAGAAAATTGAAAGTGAATATAGGAAAGAGTAAGGTGATGAGGATAACAAAAGATTAGGTGACGAAAGATTGGATATCAGATTGGAGGGAGAAAGTATGGAGGAGGTGAATGTATTCAGATATTTGGGAGTGGACATGTCAGCAGATGGGTCTATGAAGGATGAGGTGAATCATAGAATTGATGGGGGGAAAAGGGTGAGTGGTGTACTTGAGTCTGTGGAGACAAAGAACTTTGTCCATGGAAGTAAAGAGGGGAATGTATGAGAGATAGTTATACTAACACTCTTATATGGGTGTGAAGCATGGGTGATGAATGTTGCAACGAGGAGAAGGCTGGAGGCACTAGAGATGTCATGTCTGAGGTCAATGTGTGTGAATATAAGCAGAGAATTCGGAGTTTGGAAATTAGGAGGAGGTGGGGATTACCAAAACTATTATCCAGAGAGCAGAGGAGGGGTTGTTGAGGTGGTTCGGACATGTAGAGAGAATGGAACGAAACAGAATGACCTCGAGAGTGTATAAATCTGTAGTGGATGGAAGGCGGGGTAGGGGTCGGCCTAGGAAAGGTTGGAGGGAGAACATAAGAACATAAGAACATAAGAAAGGAGGAACACTGCAGCAGGCCTGTTGGCCCATACTAGGCAGGTCCTTCACAATCCATCCCACTAACAGAATAATTGCCCAACCTAATTTTCAATTCTACCCAAGAAATAAGCTTTGAAGATTCTATTAACTCAAGTGCGAGTCCCACTCAAATCCAACCCTTCACTCATGAATTTATCCAACCTAAATTTGAAACTGCCCAAGGTCATAGCTTCAATGACCCTACTAGGCAGACTGTTCCACTCATCAACTACCCTATTTCCAAACCAATATTTTCCTATATCCTTTCTAAATCTAAACTTATCCAATTTGAATCCATTATTGCGGGTCTTCTTGGAGAGATATCCTCAAGACCTTATTTATATCCCCCTTATTAATACCCATCTTCCACTTATATACCTCGATCAGTCTCCCTCATTCTTCGTCTTACAAGTGAATGTAATTTAAGGGTCTTCAATCGTTCTTCATACGGAAGATTTCTAATGCTATGAATTAACTTTGTCATTCGTCGCTGAATGTTTTCTAACGAATTTATATCCATTCTGTAAAATGGAGACCAGAACTGAGCTGCATAATCTAGGTGAGGCCTTACTAATGATGTATAAAGCTGTAATATAACCGCTGGACTTCTGTTGCTTACACTTCTTGATATAAACCCTGTAATCTATTTGCTTTATTTCTTACGCTTAGGCATTGCTGACTTGGTTTGAGGTTGCTGCTTACCATAACCCCCAGATCCTTTTCGCATTCTGTACGGCTGAGTTCAACATTATTAAGCTGGTAGGTGCTAGGGTTATGAACATTCCCGAGCTTTAGAACTTTGCATTTATCTACATTGAACTGCATCTGCCATTTTTCTGACCAGGAATTGAGTTTGTCTAAATCCTCCTGAAGTTCCGTGACATCTACGTCTGAATCGATTATCCTACCTATCTTCGTGTCATCAGCGAATTTGCTCATATCACTAGTAATTCCCTCGTCAAGGTCATTTATATATATTATAAACAACAACGGGCCCAAAACCGATCCCTGTGGAACGCCACTTGTTACAGATCCCACTCAGATTTAACCCCATTAATGCACACCTCTGCTTCCTATTGGTGAGCCATGACTGATCCATGAAAACACTTTTCCTTCAATGCCGTGAGCAGCCACTTTCTTTAACAGTCTCTGATGTGGTACTCTATCAAAAGCCTTACTAAAATCCAAATAAACAATATCGAATTCTTTATCATGATCAACTGCCTCAAAAGCCTTACTGAAAAATTTAATAAATTAGTTCGGCAGGAACGGCCCCTGGTGAATCCATGTTGAGTATCATTAATCAAATTATGCCTATCGAGATGGCTTCTTATGTTATCAGCTATACTCGACTCTAATAATTTGCCTACAATTGTAGTTAGACTTATTGGGCGGTAATTTGATGGTAACGACTTGTCCCCTGCTTTAAAATAGGAATTACATTAGCCATCTTCCACGTATCAGACACTACACCTGTTTGAAGAGATAGGTTAAAAATGTTAGTTAAGGGTTCACAGAGTTCAATTTTGCATTCCTTTAGAACCCTTGAAAAAGCTCATCAGGGCCTGGCGATTTATTTTGCTTCAAACAGTCTATCTGTTTGATAACCATTTCCTAGTGACTGTGATACTACATAATTTATCTTCTTCAGGCCCACTAAAATACCTAATTCTTGGGATATTATTAGTGTCTTCCTGAGTGAAAACCGAGAGAAAATAATTATTAAAAATAGAGCACATTTCATTCTCTTTGTCAGTAAGATACCCATAATTATTTTTAAGGGACCTATCTTATCTCTAACTTTTGTTCTATACACCTGGAAAAACTTTTGGGTTAGTTTTCGAATCCCTAGCAACTTTAATTTCGTAGTCCCGCTTAGCTTTTCTTACCCCCTTTTAACGTCCCTCTTAATGTCAATATACTGATTCGTAAGATGACCCTCACCTCTTTTGATACGCCTATAAATTCCTTTCTTCTGCCCTAAAAGATATTTGAGCCTATTATTCATCCATTTTGGGTCATTTCTTTTCGATCTAATTTCTTTATATGGGATAAATGTTCTTTGGGCAGCATGTATAGTGTTCAGAAAACTGTCATATTGATAGCTCTCTTCATTACCCCAGTCCACAGATGATAAGTGTTCTCTAAGTCCATTGTAATCTGCTAAGCGAAAATCTGGGACCGTTACTGAGTTATTCCTACTATGAAACTTCCATTCAATGCCAAAGGTAATTGATTTGTGGTCGCTTGCGCCGAGTTCCTCTGTAATTTCTAAATTATTAACAAGGGTTTCCTTGTTTGCCAGAACTAAGTCAAGCAGATTATTTCCCTTGTAGGTTCTGTCACAAACTGCTTCAAAAACAATCTTGAACTACTTCTAAGAAATCGTTAGATTCTAAATTCCCAGTCAAAAATTCCAATCAATTTGACTAAAGTTGAAGTCACCCAGAATAACTACGTTATCGTGCATTGTGGCCTTAACAATTTCCTCCCATAGTAGTCTCCTTGGTCCCTATCTAAGTTTGGGGACGGTATATCACACCTAAAATCAATTTTTCATGCCCCTCTGAAAATTCTATCCAGACAGACTCTGTATGTGTTAATTCAGACTTTATACCCATTTTTATACAACAATTTAAATGATCACGGACATAGAGTGCCACCCCACCCCCTTCCCGATACTTCTGTCTACTTGGAACAATTTAAAACCCTGAATGTGACATTCGGCAGGCAAGTCCCGATTTTTCATATTAAACCATGTTTCAGTTATTGCAAAAACATCAATATTACCTGTACTTGCAACTACTCTCAACTCGTCCATCTTATTCCTAGCACTACGACTATTGGTGTAATATACACTTAAAGACCCTCCTTTCTCTTTACCCTTCCTGCTCATTTCTGTTTTTCCCTTATACCTATTACTGTCCTTGTCACCTAGTGCCACTGGCTTTCCAATATCCACCTTATTCTGCCTATTACTAGTTCCCCTAGAATTTATAACATTACTACACTGGGACTTCACTGTTTTCCCCCCATAACCCATACCACTAACTTTTTCTAGTTTAAAGCCCTAACAGCTCCCTCCACTGCAGTTGCCAGTGCCCCCACCCCAGACCTAGATAAGTGAACCCCATCCCTGGCATACATGTCATTTCTGCCATAGAAGAGGTCCCAGTTGTCAATGAATGTTACTGCATTTTCCTTACAGTATTTGTCCAGCCAGCAATTGACACCAATTGCCCTGGACAACCATTCGTTTCCAACTCCTCTCCTTGGCAAAATACCACATATGACAGGGTTCCCACCCTTCTTCCTAATTCTGTCTATTGCTGACCTATAGCTGCTAATCAGCTCCTCACTCCTACGTCTGCCAACATCGTTGGGGTAAAAGAGGTTTTGGATGCGAGGGGCTTGGATTTCCAGCAAGCATGCGTGTGCGTATTTGATAGGAGTGAATGGATACAAATGTTTTTTAATACTTGACATGTTGTTGGAGTGTGAGCAAAGTAACATTTATGAAGGGATTCAGGGAAACCGGCAGGCCGGACTTGAGTCCTGGAGATGGGAAGTACAGTGTCTGCACTCTGAAGGAGGGGTGTTAATGTTGCAGTTTTATAAATGTACTGTAAAGCACCCCTCTGGCAAGACAGTGATGGAGTGAATGATGATGAAACCACCCTGCCTTGGTGGGAATCGGCCGATGTGTTAATAAATTAAAAAAAAATTATATACATATATATATATATATATATATATATATATATATATATATATATATATATATATATATATATATATATATATATATATATATATATATGTCGTGCCGAATAGGTAAAACTGGTCATTTAGCAAGAACTCATTTAAAATTAAATCCTTTCTAAAATTTTCTCTTATACGTTTAAAGATATCTTTTTTTGCATTAAAAATTAGTGTTGTACATCCCTTATTGGATTGTTTATGCATATATATCTTATAGTAGGAACAGTTTATTGTTCAATGGATATTAAAGTTCTTGTTCTTTAAATTTTTAACATTTATTAATCGTGAATTTTCTACATTTTTATAATATGTGAAATAAATTCTACTACAAAAAAGAATGATATTCCATATTACCTACAATGTTGGGAATTTATTAACAAGTTCTGTAGAGTCACACAGATTTAGATTAGATTAGATTTTGCCACCGAAGTGGCTAGTTTATTGTGCACCCCATATCCATCCTGTGGACGGTAGCGCAAGAGCATATGGATACACAAAAGAACATAAGAAAGGAGGAACACTGCAGCAGGTCTGTTGGCCCATACTAGGCAGGTCCTTCACAATCCGTCCCACTAACAGAATATTTGCTCAACCCAATTTTCAATGCTACCCAAGAAATAAGCTTTGATAATTCTATTTACTCATTTGCGAGTCCCACTCAAATCCAACCCCTCTCACTCATGAATTTATCCAACCTAAATTTGAAACTACCCAAGGTCCTAGCTTCAATAACCCTACTAGGCAGACTGTTCCACTCATCAACTACCCTATTTCCAATCCAATACTTTCTTATATCCTTTCTAAATCTAAACTTATCTAACTTGAATCCATTATTGCGGGTTCTCTCCTGGAGAGATATCCTCAAGACCTTATTTATATCCCCTTTGTTAATACCCATTTTCCACTTGTATACCTCGATCATGTCTCCCTCATTCTACGTCTTACAAGTGAATGTAATTTAAGGGTCTTCAATCTTTCTTCGTAAGGAAGATTTCTAATGCTATATATTAATTTAGTCATTCTATGCTGAATGTTTTCTAATGAATTTATGTCCAATCTGTAATATGGAGACCAGAACTGAGCTGCGTAATCTAGGTGAGGCCTTACTAATGATGTATAAAGCTGTAATATAACCTCTGGACTTCTGTTGCTTACACTTCTTGATATAAATCCCAGTAATCTATTTGCCTTATTACGTACGCTTAGGCATTGCTGTCTTGGTTTAAGGTTGCTGCTTATTATCACCCCCAAGTCCTTCTCGCAATCTGTATGGCTAAGTTCTACGTTATTTAACTTATAAGTGCTTGGGTTAATGACACTCCCGAGCTTCAGTACCTTGCATTTATCTGCATTGAACTGCATCTGCCACTTTTCTGACCACGAATTAAGTTTGTCTAAATCATCCTGAAGTTCTATGACATCAATGTTTGAATCAATTATCCTACCTATCTTCGTGTCGTCGGCGAATTTGCTCATGTCACTAGTAATTCTCTCGTCAAGGTCAATGATATATATTATAAATAACAACGGGCCTATGACTGATCCCTGTGGAACACCACTTGTTACAAGTCCCCACTCGGATTTAACCGCATTTATGCAAACTCTCTGCTTCCTATTGGTGAGCCATGACTCGATCCATGACAGCACTTTTCCCCAATGCCATGAGCTGCCACTTTCTTTAACAGTCTCTGGTGCGGTACTCTATCAAAAGCCTTACTAAAGTCTAAATAAACAATATCGAATTCTTTATCGTGATCAACAGCCTCAAAAGCTTTACTGAAGAAGGTTACTAAATTAGATAGGCAGGAACGGCCCCTCGTGAATCCATGCTGAGTATCATTAATCAAATTATGGTTGTTAAGTAAAAGGACACAATTGCAACTAATGTGACATTTTATTGTGGCAACGTTTCGCTCTCCAGGAGCTTTCTCAAGCCGTTACAAGCGATATATGGACACAGTTGGCATATATATACTCTCAAGGTGAGGTGAAAAAACTAGTGGTGGTAGAAGTAGTAGTGATATAAGTAGTATTAGTAGTAGTAGTAGTAGTAGTAGTAGAAGTAATACAATAAGGTAGAACAATCAATATGCACATGAGTAAAAAGGAAGGAAAATGTAAATCAGTGAAGGTTTGGTGAATGTATGTACATTCCTCGTCACCACCGCCGACATAGGAGGTGGAGTCGTCATACTCAACACCAGTGAATACAACACTGATTTACATTTTCCTTCCTTTTTCATCAAAGATTGTAAGTAAAGAGCTCTTCAGATCATTAATTCTCCACGCGTCAACTCCACTCCAAACAAAGTTATAATTCTTCCCAACAGCCAGGTTGCATCCAACATTTCTAAAGTATTTGCACAAGCTAACACTAGAGTCGCCATCGCTTCCAGTACTTCTATTAAGGATCTAACCAAGACTAAATCCAAGCACCATGAACCAGTCAACGCAGGGGTCTACACTATACCCTGTGGAGGCTGCGACAGAATTTATGTAGGAGAAACAGCAAGAAACCTCGAGACACGCATCAATGAACACATTAATGCATGCAGAAACGATAACCTGAACAACGCCTGCGTACAACACCGAAATTCCAACAATCATCTCATGAAATTCAAAGACGCCCGACTAGTAATCAAAGAAATTAATTTCCGTAGACGAAAATGCCTTGAATCAGCACTTATCTCTGTTTCTAACACAATTAAACAAAACAAAGGCAGCTTCACCATCTCTGAAGTCTTAGTAAGAATCCTCCTGAAAACAGTAAACCCTACCATCACATAGTCTCTCCTGCTAATTTAGCACATCGTAGATGTGGAACACTCCTACTGGCCTTCTATATTTCAACCTCCAGCAGAAATATTTGTCTAACCTATTGTTATACTACCCAAGTATTTGTTTTATCACCTTTTACTCATGTGCATATTGATTGTTCTACCTTATTGTATTACTTCTACTACTACTACTAATACTACTTATATCACTACTACTTCTACCACCACTAGTTTTTTCACCTCACCTTGAGAGTATATATATGCCAACTGTGTCCATATATCGCTTGTAACGGCTTGACAAAGCTCCTGGAGAGCGAAACGTTGCCACAATAAAATGTCACATTAGTTGCAATTGTGTCCTTTTACTTAACATATTGTCGGTAATTCTACCAATATTATTACAAATTATGGTTATCTAGATGGCTTCTAATAATTTTTCTTTTTCTTCTTTCAACACGTCGGCTGTTTCCCACCGAGGCAGGGTGGCCCACCGAGGCAGGGTGGCCCACCGAGGCAGGGTGGCCCACCGAGGCAGGGTGGCCCACCGAGGCAGGGTGGCCCACCGAGGCAGGGTGGCCCACCGAGGCAGGGTGGCCCACTGAGGCAGGGTGGCCCACCGAGGCAGGGTTTCCCACCGAGGCAGGGTGGCCCAAAAGGAAAAACGAAAGTTTCTCCTTTTACATTTAGTAATATATACAGGAGAAGGGGATACTAGCCCCTTGCTCCCAGCATTTTAGTCGCCTCTTACGACACGCATGGCTTACGGAGGAAGAATTCTATTCCACTTCCCCATAATATCAGCTATAATTGACTAGTAATTTCCCTACAATTGAGGTTAGGCTTATTGGGCGGTAATTTGACGGTAGTGACTTGTCCCCTGCTTTAAAAATAGGAATTACATTAGCCATCTTCCACATATCAGACACTACACCTGTTTGAAGAGATAAATTAAAAATGTTAGATATTGGTTCACAGAGTTCCATTTTGCATTTCTCAAGAACCCTTGCAAAAAGCTCATCAGGACCTGGCGATTTATTTTGTTTCAGTCGGTCTAGTTGTTTCATAACCATTTCACTAGTGACTGTGATATTACATAATTTATCTTCTGGGCCTATGTAAAAATTAAATTCTGGGATATTATTAGTATCTTCCTGCGTGAAAACTGAAAATAATTATTAAAAATAGAGCACATATCATTCTCCTTGTCAGTAAGATGCCCAGAGTTATTTTTAAGGGGACCTATCTAATCCCTAACTTTTGATCTATAAACCTGGAAAAAAAATTTTTGGGTTAGTTTTTGAATAACTAGCAACTTTAATTTCATAGTCCTGTTTAGCTTTTCTTATCCCCTTTTTAACGTCCCTCTTAAAGTCAGTATACTGATTTATAAGATGACCCTCACCTCTTTTATGAAACCTATAAATTCCTTTCTTCTGCCCTAAAAGATATTTGAGCCTATTATTCATCCATTTTGGGTCATTTCTACTTGATCTAATTTCTTTATACGGGATAAATGTTCTTTGGGCAACCTGTATAGTATTAAGAAAACTGTCATATTGATACCTCTCTTCGTTACCCCAGTCCACAGTTGATAAGTATTCTCTAAGTCCATTATAATCTGCTAAGCGAAAATCTGGGACCGTTACTGAATTATCCCTACTATCATACATCCATTCAATGCTAAATTTAATTGACTTATGGTCGCTTGAGCCGAGTTCCTCTGTAATTTCTAAATTATTAACAAGGGTTTCCTTGCTTGCCAGAACCAAGTCAAGTAGATTATTTCCCCTTGTAGGTTCTGTCACAAACTAGTTCAAAAAGCAATCCTGAACTACTTCTAAAAAGTCGTTAGATTCTAAATTCCCTGTCAAGAAATTCCAATCAATCTGACTAAAGTTAAAGTCCCCTAGAATTACTACGTTATCGTTTCTTCTGGCCTTAACAATTTCCTCCCAAAGTAATCTCCTTGTTCCCTATCTAAGTTTGGAGGACGGTAAATCACGCCTAAAATCAATTTTCGCACCCCTCTGAAAATTCTATCCAGACAGACTCTGTATGTGTTATTTCAGACTTTATACCCGTTTTTTCAACAATTTAAATGATCACGGACATACAGTGCCACCCCACCCCTCTTCCCGATACTTCTGTCTACTTGGAACAATTTAAAACCCTGAATGTGACATTCGGTAGGCATATCCCGATTTTTCATATTAAACCATGTCTCAGTTATTACAAAAACATCAATATTACCAGTACTTACAACTAATCTCAACTCGTCCATCTTATTCCTAGCACTACGACTATTGGTGTAATATACACTTAAAGACTCTCCTTTCTCTTTACCCTTCCTGCTCATTTCTGTTTTTCTACTATACCTATTACTGTCATTGTCACCTAGTGCCACTGACTTTCTAATATCCACCTTATTCTGTCTATTACTAGTTCCCCTAGAATTTATAACATTACTACATTGGGACTTCACTGTTTCCTCCCTATAACCCATACCACTAACTTTTTCTAGTTTAAAGCCCTAACAGCTACCTCCACTGCAGTTGCCAGTGCCCCCACCCCAGACCTAGATAAGTGAACCCCCATCCCTGGCATACATGTCATTTCTGCCATAGAAGAGGTCCCAGTTGTCTATGAATGTTACTGCATTTTCCTTACAGTATTTGTCCAGCCGGTAATTGACACCAATTGCCCTGGACAACCATTCATTTCCAACTCCTCTCCTTGGCAAAACACCACATATGACAGGGTTCCCACCCTTCTTCCTAATTCTGTCTATTGCTGATCTATAGCTCCTCACTCCTACGTCTGCCAACATCGTTGCCTCCAGCACTGAGACAGATAATAGGATTGCTCCCATTTCCTCTCATGATGTCGTTCAGACGGCTAACAATATCCTGCATCCCAGCCCCTGGATAACATACCCTCTGTCTCCTATTCCTATCCTTTAGACAAAATTCCCTATCCATAAACCTAATCTGACTATCCCCAACTAAAACAATGTTCTTACCTCGACTGGTGGTGTGCATGACGTTCTCGACGGTCTTTGAAGAGATGGTCATCGCTGGGATGTCTTCACATTCGTCTGATAACAAGGAAAAAGAGTTGCTGGTTTTCACAGCAGTCTCCTGGACGTTCTTGAACTTCAGCTTCGTCCCTTCAGAACCGACTAGCATCCATTCGTTGGTCTGATCATCGGCGACATTGTTCCGGGGATAATCCTTGCATATACCCTTCAATCGTTGAATTTCTCTTCTAGCTTCCGTTAATTCCGCCTTAAGTTGGAGATATAGCTGCTCGTAGTCGAGGGAAACCATCATCCAATATCAGGTAGCTAAGAACGGAAGCACAGTAGAAAAGTCTCCACAGAGAGTGCACTAGACACGTCCTCACTAGGCACTAGGCCCCAATGGGGTTAACAATTGTACATTTGGGTTTATATCTACATTTCAATTATCTGTTACAAGCAAATTTAGGAAATTTGCTTAGTCCAATTGGTATCTTATTTCATGAATAAGATATCTTGACATGTCACATAGGTTATTATACTGTCTATCTCTATATTCCTCAATAAGTGCACAATTAAGCACATAGTGTTCAAGACAGTGACCATATTCCTGATCACATAATTTGCATTTTGTTTGATCATAATCTGTGTGTCCCAAACTGTCAAAAGTACCTGTAGCCAATCCTAAGCCTGGCCACTACAACATCAGTCAGTCTGTTCACATTGCAAGTTGCTCCACAAACATGCCCATCAGTGCTCGCATTATCATGAGCACAGATAGGCACACGTTCATGGAAATTAATTTGGATTTATATCTACAGTTAACTTATCTGTTACAAGCAAATTTAGGAAATTTGTTAGTATAATGGTTATCCTACCTTCACTAATAAGATATCTTGACATGTCACATAGGTTATTATACTGTCTATCTCTATATTCCTCCGTAAGTGGACAATTCAGCACATAGTGTTCAAGACAGTGACCATATGCCTGATCCATAATTTGCATTTAGTTTGATCATCATCACACAGCAATTGTGATTTCCATAACAATAAATCACCTTATTATTTTTCTTAGAACCTTGAAAAGCTGATCCATCTGCCTCGTGGGTGTGGCGAACAAAATATGGTCAACTTCGCTCCCTTCATTTTCATTATGCAGTTCCTGAAGGTTACACACCATCTACACCAGAATTTACCAAGAAGCTTCTCACTTTGATGAAGAAAGGTAACTTGCTTAATTAACTCTCTGAATGTTTGTTTACATGTATGTATGGTCTGTATAGATGCATTCTGGCATGTATCAATCCGTCCTCCTAAATTCTAAGTCAATTTATTACATACTGTTTTTAGCCATTTTTTTTTTTTTTTTTTTTTTTTTTTAGGTTTGGTTAGGATACGATATTGGTCATTAAAAATAATTAAAATTTTTAACATTCATTTACGCCAATAAATTAAATAATACATAAATTCGATTAATTTGGAATGTGAACCGAAAACGGGAACCAACGGGGAAAAAAAACAGTAAAATAAAGAGTTTCTGTTTCATAGTCACAGATCTGGCTGTCTAAGCCATAGTAACATAATGACTGATTAGTAGCATGAGCTGACATGAAGGAATTCATGTATCTAAGGAGAGTATACAGTATGTATGCATGTATTCTGTGTTCAATACACAACTTGTATCTGTGGATATTATTGATGAATTCATGCATGTATCTACAGACAGTAGTTATGTTCTATGCATTTATGTATAGGCAATATACTTTCAGTATATGGAGGGATGTATCTATTTTGTGTACATAGGTATGTATAAATGTGTTAATAAATATTATAAATTTTTATGAATTATATATAAATAACATGCATCTGTGTATGCAAAATATGTATTATGCATAAAATACATGGTCAATATAGATGTATGCATTAACGTTGCACTCTCTTTTGAAACTTGGGCGTAGGGTTGGTAAAAAAAGGGCGGATTCCAACAATTTTTTAAACTTGGTCTATAAGCTCAAGTAATTTTTTTAGCGACTTTTAAAATTTTTTTTAGTATCCTAAGTAAAAAAAATGATTCTCCCTTGAGGGGGGAAACCTTTTTTGGGGAACAGCCTCTGTAAAACGGGAAGCATAATCTAAAACCTTAAAATGTTTAAAGGCTTAAAAAAAAGGGGGGTGAAGACTGACCATACTCAACCACAGATGTTTTTAAAGATTCTTTTTTTAACCCAAAGGGGTTTTTCCAGATCTACTTTAAATGAAAAAAATTATTAATTTATTAATATGGGAAAGGGAATTTTTTCCGACCAAAAACACTATTTTGGTTCCCAAATGTCTTCAATGAGTGAAAACCCGAGACGGAAAAAAAAAAAAAATTTTAAAGGATTGTCTCTTAGCATTTTTAAGAATAACTAGAAGACTTTTTTCAAAACCTTTGGGGAAAATCAGACACTTTTCCCCTTTTAAAAATGTATTCGACAGTTTCTTTTTTTAAAAATTTGATACCGATTAATGCTGAAATTTTGTATCTACCCAAAAATGGATTTTATTTGATTTTTTTAAATTCAAATTAAAAAATTTTAGAAGACAAAAAAAAAATGGGTTTTTTTTTTGATTTTTGTCTGATAAGAACTTTTTTTTTTTAATAATAATAATAATAATAATAATAATAATAATAATAATAATAAAAAAATTTAAAAATAATAATAGTTTAATGACACGATACAAAGATGTACAATGAGTTATAAGAAGGGGTTGTACGTCCCAAAAATCCTAAATTGACTTTTGGGGGGAAATTTAAAAATTAACTTGCAACTAAATGGTAAAAATTATAGAAAAAAATTTTTAAAATTTTAAAATATAGTTGAGTATTTAAGTTTAAAATTTTGGGAACATAATTTGAACATAACAATTTTGAAACATAATACTTTTAAAATTTAAAACATTACAGTTTTAAAAATTTCCAACATAATAATTTATTATTTTAGCAATGCAATTTATTAAATCATATCAAACAAATAATATAATTATTTGTGTTGAATAAAGTTATATGGACATTAGATGAGTTACAAGAACAGGGGACATGAGGATGGATTTCTTTATTTGGTAAGTTTGAAAAAAAGTTAGATTAGGGTTTTTAAAGGGATATAAGTTTCAACATTTTGTTGTTGAAAAATTTTTTTTTTGAGCAATTGTGTGAGGGTTTTGAGGCAAAAGGGGGTAACACAGGAATAATTTATTTTGGGAAAGGGGAAAAATGATTTATTTATTTTTACCCCAAAGTTAAGTATTTTGTTTTTGGGTTTTTGGGTGAGTAGGTGGTTTTTTAGAAAAATTTTTAATTGATGTACAGGGGGGTTTTTTTGGGAATCAAAAGGTAATGAATTCCATTTTTTGGGACTTTAGTTTTTCTGATATTTACTTAGAAATTTTTAAAAATTTAAAATCACATGAGTCTGACAGGAACCAGCCATCTTTTATTTTTCCCCATTGTGGAACTTATACAGCTGGATTAAATGTATCAGAAGAGCCTTATTAGAAGAAGTCATTATGTTTTATTATGTTTCCCCGTGTTTGGGTAAAATTTAATTGGTGTTTTAAAAAGGGACCACCTTTTTTTACCTACCAAAATAGAACAAAATTAATTGGGGGGGATTCCAATTTTAAACCAAGGGTGAAAAGCATTCACTTCGGGGGGTTTATAGTGGCGGTCTGGTGGCGTTTAGTGGTGAAACAATAACACCTTTCGAAGGCAGTGACAAACATGGGGGGGATAAAAAAAAGTTGGGCTGCAAATGGGTAGGTGAAGGGGATGAAATGGTTTTTGTTGGGTTTTTTAAACAGGGGAAAAATAACGATGTCGCTAAAAAAATGCCAACTCTAAAAAAAAAAATCCCTATACTTCATTTCCTCACAAAAAAATTTAAATTTTTTTATTTCAAAATTCGACTTTCAAAAAGATCACAGCAGGAAGTTGTGGGTGGCAGACAGCTAGTAGATGGGTTGATGAGACATGATGGGAGGCTGTTGCTGATCGGGCGAGCAGGATGAGAGAGATGTTCTAAACGAATAGACTTGGTCGAGCAAGTGACAGAATTTTAGATAAATTTTCCAAAAGCAAAATCATCGTCTCCCGTTCTTGATTTGTGGTTTTTTTTTTGGGTGAAGTTGCATTCATCTGGAGATATCCTTTAAAAACGAAAAGAAATATTTTTACCTGGGGGCAAAAAAGGGGTTTTGAGGAAACGGCCCCAAAATTTTTTTCTGTAATTTAACTTTTGGGTTTCCCCTTTTTTCTGTTTCGTGTTCTCTGTTGAACTCAAATAATTTGAAGAAGCCCAAACAGAATTTTGTAAACCCCGGGGGATATATTTACATCTTATTCCCCCTTTTTTCTTGCTCTTAGTCTTATTTTTCATCAATATTTTATAGGGATTAATTATTTTCAGAATATATTCCCATCAGTATTTCTTTCCATAAAACTAAGCTCTATTTCGATCACCGTAATGTGTCGATTTACTGTATATCTAACTTATTAAAAAAATTTTCGAATATGTAGTAGGTTGGGGGGAGCAACCACCCAGGAGGTACTACCATCCTGCCAGGTGACCGGGGAAAAAAACCCCCAAAATGTTTAAATATTTGGGGGTTGCTGGTGTCTTTTTTTTGTCTCATAAACATGCAAGATTTCAGGTAGTCTTCTACTTATCCGGGTCCCCCAAAACATTCCCCCTTTATGTATACCCTCATCTGAGTTTTCTTTTATTTTTTTCTTAATAGTTCTTGTTCTTATTTTTTCCCCCTTTTTTTTTCCATGGGGGGAAAGGGGGAAAAAAATCTTTCCTCCGTCCGCGTTTTGTAAAAATCAACTAAAATGCCGGGGGAAAAAAGGGCTTTAAAACCCCTTTTTATAGCTTACTAAAAAGAAAAGAAAAAAAACCGTCAAAGTGGGATGTTTGAATTTCGTGGATG
>WNWK01040704.1:0-16837 GCA_009830355.1 Cherax destructor
AATTTATACCAATCGCTCTGGACAGCCATTCATTTCAACACCCTTCTTGGCAAAATGCCACATATAACAGGGCTCCCTCCTTCTTCTAATTATGTCTATTGTTGTCCTGTACCTTCTAACTAAATCCTCACTTCTACGCTTGGATACATCATTGCCTCCAGCACTGAGGCAGATAATAGGATTGATCCCATTACCGTTCATGATGTTGTCAAGCCGGCTAACAATATCCTCCATCCCAGCCCCAGGAAAGCAAACCCTCTGTCTCCTACTCCTATCCTTCAAGCAGAATGCCTATCCATATACCTAACCTGACTATCCCTAACAACAACAATGTTTTTACCTTCCTTGGTGTCGTTCGTCGTGACGTTCCCAGTAGTCGACTCACATTCATCGGGTAGCACGGAGAAGGCGTTCGATGTTTCCACAACAGTTTCCACAGCAGTCTCTTTCTGCTTCATCGTTTCTACGTCTCCATTCGTTTTCTTGATCTTCAACTTCGTACCATGAAGTCCGGCCACTGTCCAGGTTTCCTTCTTGACCTGAGGACTCACAACAGGAGGACTACTACGAATCCTCTTGTTTTCCTCCGTCAATCGCCGAATCTCAAGCTTCGCTACCCTCAATTCCTCCTTAAGCTGCTGGTAAAGTTGCTCAATGGACGGCATCTTGGTTCACTTCACAGAGCAAAAGTGGTTCAGTCCACAGAGAACCCTAGACACGTCTTCACTGAGCTAAGTACAGATCACCTCTGAACAATACAATACCCTAGAGAGAGTGCCAAACACAACAACAATACAATACCCTAGAGAGAGTGCCACACACAACAACAATACAATACCCTAGAGAGAGTGCCACACACAACAACAACAACAATATAATACTCACCAGAATTACTTTCCCTCTCCTCCCACTCACCTGAATTACTTTCCCTCTCCTCCCACTCACCTGAAATAAAAATAAAAGTGATATAAGACAGCTGTGGTAATGATGCTGGAAAATAGTGTTATAATTATGGAGGTGATAATGATGATAATAATGATGATGACCTTGCAATCTCCCCCCGGCCACAGATAAGCTTAGGTCATCTGATTACATGTTTTAATTTCCTGCTCACACGCACAGGTCCAAATGTAAACACACACACACACACACACACACACACACACACACAGATGATGTGAAGTTGATGAGAAGAATTCAATCGGACGAGGACCAGGCAGAACTACAAAGGGATCTGGACAGGCTGCAGGCCTGTCCAGAAATTGGCTCCTGGAGTTCAACCCCACCAAGTGCAAAGTCATGAAGATTGGGAAGGGCAAAGAAGACCGCAGACAGAGTACAGTCTAGGGGGCCAGAGACTACAAACCTCAATCAAGGAAAAAGATCTTGGGGTGAGTATAACACCAGGCACGTCTCCTGAGGCACACATCAACCAAATAACTGCTGCAGCATACGGGCGCCTAGCAAACCTAAGAACAGCATTCCGACATCTTAATAAAGAATCGTTCAGGACCCTGTACACTGTGTACGTTAGGCCCATACTGGAGTATGCAGCACCAGTTTGGAACCCACATCTGCCAAGCAGTAAAGAAACTAGAGAAAGTGCAAAGGTTTGCAACAAGACTAGTCCCGAGCTAAGGGGTATGTCCTACGAGGAGAGGTTAAGGGAAATCGACCTGACGACACTGGAGGACAGGAGAGATAGGGAGGACATGATAACACATATAAGATACTGAGAGGAATTGACAAAGTGGACAGAGACAGAATGTTCCAGAGATGGGCACAGCAACAAGGGGACACAGTTGGAAGTTGAAGACTCAGATTAATCACAGGGATGTTAGGAAGTATTTCTTCAGTCACAGAGTGGTCAGGAAGTGGAATAGTTTGGAAGCGATGTAGTGGAGGCAGGTTCCATACATAGCTTTAAGAAGAGGTATGATAAAGCTCATGGCGCAGGGAGAGTGACCCAGTAGCGGCCAGTGAAGAGGCGGGGCCAGGAGCTATGAATCGACCCCTGCAACCACAACTAGATGAGTACAACTAGGTGAGTACAACAGTGAGTACACTAACAACAGTGGTACACACACACACACACACACACACACACACACAATGGGAAAGGAGGGAGGCCCAGCGGCAATACGAAAATGATACAGCATCGAAAGCTAAATCTAACTTAAAGCTGTTGTACAGCCACATCAGGAGGAAAACAACAGTCAAGGACCAGGTGATCAGACAGGAAGGAAGGAAGGAAGGAGGAGATCACAAGAAACGACAAAGTATGCAAAGAGCTAAACACGAAATTTAAGGAAGTGTTTTCAGTGGAGACAGAAAGGACTCCAGCAAACCGGAATGGTGGGGTACACCAACAAGTGCTGGACACAATACACACAACCGAGGAAAAAGTGAAGGGCTGCTAAGTGAACTAGATACCTCAGGTGGTGGGAGAGGACAACATCTCTCCATGTGTCCTGAGAGAGGGAGCAGAGGTGCTGTGTGCCACTAACGACAATATTCAACATATCTCCTGAAGCAGGGCAACTACCTGAGGTGTGGAAGACAGCAAATGTATTCCCTGTCTTTCTCCTTTCCTTAAGAAAGGAGACAACCAGGTAGCATTAAACTATACTGATATGTATAGTATGCAAAGTCATGGAGAAGCTTGTCAGGAAAACACTGGTGGAGCACCTATAAAGAAATGAGCTTATACATGACAACCAGCACGGTTTCAGGGAGGGAAAATCCTGTGTCACAAACCTATTGGAGTTTTACGACAAGGTGACGGAAGTAAGACAGGAGAGAGAGGGGTGGGTAGATTCCATTTTTTTGGACTGTAAGAAGACCTTCGACACAGTTCCACACAAGAGATTAGTGCAAAAGCTAAAGAGCAGGCAGGAATAACAGGAAAGACACTGAAATGAATCACAGAATACCTGACAGGAAGGCAACAACGAGGGATTACGTGACGAGGTATCAGAGTGGGCGCTTGTGACGACCGGGGTTCCACATGTGTCAGTCCTAGGGCACGGTGCTGTTTTCTGGTCATATGTATAGTGAGTTGAGACGGAGGGGACTACAACTTCAGAGTGTGATCCCTGTTTAGCAGAGATGCAGTAGACACTAAGTGCTGAGACCACTGGTCAGAGCGACATGAGGTCAGTTGCAGCTACACACTGGTCAGGTGCATCACGTGATGTGCAGCTACAACACTGGTCAGCATGCGAACACTGGCTCTAGAGTGTTAGCTACACGGCACAGTAGACAACACGTCATAGCAAGATTGCAGCTACCACTGGTCACAAAGTGCAGCTCAGACATGGTACAAGTTCAGCTAACTGGTCAGCCAGGTCCTACCCGTACCAGTGCGCACATGGTCAACCAAGTAACTGCTCACACTGTCAGCAATGTTGCAGCTTTAGCAAAGCTAAGACACGTAGCCAGTGTTCAGCTACACCTGGTCAGCAGGATGCAGTACAGACCTGGTCAGCCATGTTCGCTCATGGTCAGCCCTATCATGTAGCGTTGCACTACACGTCAGCCATGGAACAAGGCACATGGCATAGACACGGGTTTGAGAATTAGCAAAAGCGCAAGTTTGCAGCAAGACTGGTCAGCCAGGTTACAGCTACAACTGGTCAGCCAGTGTGCAGCTAGCATGTAGAGAATCAGCAAACGCACATGTTGCGCTAGACACGGTCAGCAAGTTAGCAGCTAACATGGTCACAGTGTTGCAGCTATAATGGTCAGCATCTGAGCTACAACGGTCAATTGACCAGGTGTTGCAGCTACACACTGGTCAGAAGTGTTGTCCAGGGAGATGCAGACACAGCAACAATGGTGACACAACTGTACCAGGGTTGGACACTGGTCAGCCAGTGAAGCTACACGGTAGAGTGTTCAGCAAGTATTCTTCAAGTCAGCAGGTTGTCAGGCAGAGTGAGAATGGTCATGTGCAGAAGGAGTGAGTAATGGAGGCAGCGATCCAGGTCACACAGCATTGCAGCTACCACGTCAGCGTTGCACTAACAACTCTGGAGCAAGGTGGAGATGGACCATGTAGGACTTGAGTGCCAAAGGCAGGCTCTGGAGCACAGTCCTACAAATAGGTGAGTACCTACACTGGTAGCCAGTGTTGCAGCTACAACACTGGTCAGCCAGTGCTGCAGCTAGCCCTGGTCAGCCAGTGTTGCAGCTACCACTGGTCAGCCAGTGTGCAGCTAACACTGGTCATCAGTGTTGCAGCTACACTGGTCAGCCAGTGTTGCAGCTACAACACTGTCAGCCATGTTGCAGCTACCACTGGTCAGCGAGAGTTGCAGCTACAACACTGGTTATTCAGTGTTCCAGCTACCACTGGTCAGCCAGTGTTGCAGCTACAACACTAGTTAGCCAGTGTTGCAGCTACCACTGGTCAGCCAGTGCTGCAGCTACAACACTGGTTATTCAGTGTTCCAGCTACCACTGGTCAGCCAGTGTTGCAGCTACAACACTAGTTAGCCAGTGTTGCAGCTACCACTGTGTCAGCAGAGTGCGCTACAACACTGGTTAGCCAGTGTTCAGCTACGCGTCAGCCAGTGTTGCAGCTACAACACTGGTTAGCTATGGTTTCAGCTACCACTGGTCAGCCAGTGTTGCAGGCTACTATTACTGGAACTCAACGTTAGAGCAGCTAACACTGGTCAGTCAGTGTGTCGCAGTGTTACAACACAGGTGAGCCAGTGTTGCAGCTTACACTGGTTAGTCAGTGTTCAGCTACTCAGGTCAGCCAATGTTGCAGTAGTGAGCCAACACTGGTCAGCCAGTGTTGCAGCTATCACTGCATCAGCAGGTGTTGCAGCTACAACCGGTCAGCCAGTGTTGCAGCTACCACTGGTCAGCCAGTGTTGCAGCTACAACTGGTCAGCCAGTGCAGCAGCTACAACACTGGTCAGCCAGTGTTAGTAGCTACCACGTCAGCCAGTGTTAACAACACTGGTCAGCTAGGTTGCAGCTACAACATGGTCAGCTAGGGTTGTCAGCTACCACTGTGTCACAGTGTAGCAGTACTACAGTCTGGTCCATCCATCCTTGCAGTCACCACTGGTCAGCCAGTTTGCACTACCACTGGTCAGCCAGTGTTGCAGCTACCACTGGTCAGCAGTGTGCAGCTACCACTGGTCAGGCCAGTGTTGCAGCTACCACATGGTCAGCCAGTGTTGCAGCTACCACTGAGTCAGCCAGTGCTGAGCTACCACTGGTCAGCCAGTGTTGCAGCTACCACTGGTCAGCCAGTGTTGCAGCTACCACCGGTCAGCCAGTTTTGCAGCTACCACCGGTCAGCCAGTTTTGCAGCTACCACCGGTCAGCTGCAACAAATATCTTGTTAGTGGGATGGAATGTGAAGGACCTGCCTAGTATGGGCCAACAGACCTGCTGCAATGTTCCTTCTTTCTTATGTTCTTAACACTGGTAGCCAGTGTTGCAGCTACCACTGGTCAGCCAGTGTTGCAGCTACCACTGGTCAGCCAGTGTTGCAGCTACCACTGGTCAGCCAGTGTTGCAGCTACCACTGGTCAGCCAGTGTTGCAGGTAGCACTGGTCAGCCAGTGTTGCAGCTACAACACTGGTCAGCCAGTGTTGCAGCTACCACTGGTCAGCCAGTGTTGCAGCTACAACACTGGTCAGCCAGTGTTGCAGCTACCACTGGTCAGCCAGTGTTGCAGGTAGCACTGGTCAGCCAGTGTTGCAGCTACCACTGGTCAGCCAGTGTTGCAGCAACTTACCTCACTGTAATCCTCCTCATCACTGGCATCGTCGTGAAGAATTAACTCACAATTGAAGACTAAACTTTAGACTGACGTTTCACTAATGGACTTGATAGTTGTCCAAGACGTGCGTTCAAGACGTGCGTTCAAGACGTGCGTTCAAGACGTGCGTTCAAGACGTGCGTTCAAGACGTGCGTTCAAGACGTGCGTTCAAGACGTGCGTTCAAGACGTGCATGCAAACTTAGGTTAGTTGTGAATCATCGTCATTATGATGATCGTCATGAACGAGGGTATGATGTGAGGCTCTGTCGTACTGTGTTGATCAAGCAAGCTGTGAAGCTCTTACATTACATTTTTTGTTTTGATCAAACTGTAAGTTTTACGAAACTATTTCAGGATACAACTGTAATAAGTAGATGAACCTAAAGTGTAAAATCAAATTGTTTATCATAAGTAGACGAACTTGCATAAAAAGAAGGATGTAAGAACTTACCTTGAGATCCTGACTGTTTACAACAGTGCCCAGCAGTGACTAAGTTGGGATGTAACAACTTACCTGAACCTGTTACAACAGTGCCCAGCAGTGACTAACTTGGGAGGTAACAACTTACCTGAACCTGTTACAACAGTGCCCAGCAGTGACTAAGTTGGGATGTAACGACTTACCTGAACCTGTTACAACAGTGCCCAGCAGTGACTAAGTTGGGATGTAACAACTTACCTGAACCTGTTACAACAGTGCCCAGCAGTGACTAACTTGGGATGTAACAACTTACCTGAACCTGTTACAACAGTGCCCAGCAGTGACTAACTTGGGATGTAACAACTTACCTGAACCTGTACAAAGTGCCCAGCGTGACATAGCAACTTCTGACTGTACAACTGCCAGCAGGACAAGGGATGTAACAACTTACTGAACCTGTTACAACAGTGCCAGCAGTGACTAACTTGGGATGTAACGCACCTAACCTGTTACAAAGTGCAGCAGTGACTAGGGATGTAACAACTTACCTGAACCTGTTACAACAGTGCCCAGCAGTGACTAAGGATGTAACAACTTACCTGAACCTGTTACACAGTGCCCAGCAGTGACTAAGTTGGGATGTAACAACTACCTGAACCTGTACACAGTCCCAGCAGTGACTAATTGGGATGTAACAACTACTGAACCTGTTACAACAGTGCCCAGCAGTGACTAAGTGATTCATTACCTGAATAAATTATCTGTCTCGTTTTGAGGAGCTCGACAAGTCCTTTGAAGAGTCGCCACTGGGGCCAAAGAGCAGGGCGGTTTGCTCCATGCATCAACCTGGGCCTCCAGCTATTGGCGTAGATACGGGCTGTTGGTCATACTACCTGAGCCACGACGGCCAATCATTATATCCTCACTGGCGAGCATGGGATTGGTTCGAAGGGTACACAGTTGTGCGCCTCGTTGATTGGCGTGCTAGCCATGGGCTGCCGCCGCCCATGACATATTCTTGGAGACATGGAGGAGGGTCCTGTGACTGACGACCCAAGCTCCAGATTCCAGTCCTCCAGGTTATCCAGACTCAGACTGATGGAATGACTCATGGATGAAGAGGAAGTTTCTGTGAGATATGGCGGCGTCACACGCGCCACCTGTGACGCCGGGTTCATGGTTCCTCTCCTCTCAATCTTAATTTTAACTTGTACAGATTTTGGTGTGTGATTATTATTAATGTTTTGAGGTTATTTAATTCTAAGTCTTTTATAATCGGTGTATCTGACACTTCTCTTTTGATTGTGTTTATATCTGCTGCCTCGGATGTGATCTTCTGTGGGAGAGTGTCGTCCCTCACGTAGGTTACTGTTGTGTTCTTTAAGCTTCGCTCTTATTTACTCTTGTGTGGTCGTCAAACTTTAATTTTCGCTCAAAATTAATCTTAGACCTCAGTGCTTGAGCTTCTTTCTAAACTTTTAGGGATTTGTAGCAAATTTTGTCTTGAAGGTTTCAATGGTCGCTTTATGTTGGTTTGTAACCTTCCAGACTTCAGTCTTACGTTCCCAGCAACTAGTTCTATATGTAAGTCTTAAATCTTTGGCAAACATGACTAAGTATTTCTTTGGCATTAATTTTGACTTAAATCTTTTACATCGCGGATTTTTCCAACTCTTTAAAGGCAATTTTAACACATTTAAATCTTTGGGAATTACTTTAGAGAATTAAATCTTTGGAATTAGTTGAAAAGATAAAGTAAGTTTTCGGAGTTACTTTAGAGACTTGTTTCAATCTTACGCTCTACTTTAACAACTTAAAAAGTTTAGTCTTACGTTTAAGACGTAATTAAAACTTAGAACTTGCTCTTCAGTCTTCCCCCTCGAACGAGGTTGACCTTTAATGAGCTTCTTTCAGGGTCTTAAAACTTGACACAAAAATAATATATTTCTCCTAGCGTGGCTTTATTCCACATCTTAAAATCTGGTTTCATTCTCTGTGTTGCTTCCCTCTCTTCGCTGCCTCTTATCTTACTTCACTTTACTATCTCTCTCTCTCTCACCATTCCAATCTTCTCGCTACACTTTCATTATCTATTCCTTCGTCATATTGTTGTCTTTCCTTCCCTCTGTCTTTAATTACTTGTTTTCTCCCGTTGTTGTGTTTTCTCCCATAGATCACTCCCCTAACACTGACTTCTATTTCCTTTTTAACGCAACACACAAATATTTGTTAGTAATTTCTATCATTTCTAATTCCTGCTAAACAAAACACTCTCTCTTCACTCTCTCTGGTAACTTTCTCTCAGTTTTAATACACCGAACTACTGAGCTTCGTCTTACACAGTTTATTATATTTCCTGGATTAAATCCTTCACTGTCTCACTAAATTAATCTCTGGCTATCTGCAATCACATCATTATTTTCTTTCCTTTACTTTGATTTCTCTCACTAATTGCTCAAATTTTTCTCATTATTTTTTCATTTTTTTATTTATTTTCGAGTTCATGTTAAAACAGAGAAAACTATACAGAAACACAAGTGTTTATTTGTTTTGCTAAGTAATTAAAGTGTTTATGACACTCAAGTGAAGGTGAACGTCACATGATGCCAACTCTCTAACAAAAGTGCCATCATATTACTCGCTGCTATTAACTGAAAAATATATACAGAGTGGAAATAAATAGATATTAAAAACTGCATTTACGATATCAATGAAACTTGAGCTTTCTACTCCCCTTACTCCCCTCCCCCCCTCTCTCTCTCTCTCTCCTCATTCTCACTTAAATAGCAGTGAACATGATGGTGTTAGTGATGATGAATATGTTGATGGTGTTCACACGAGACCTTTGCCAGCTCATCATCTTTATCAAATTCAACATTTCAGTGTTGGTTAGACAGTTGGATTGGTGACTCTTGACGAGTCTTTAACAGTGATAATCTGATTACTTATTACACAGCTTCGTGGCTTCCTGTTCTCTGTTTGTGCTTCAAATTTGTTATCACCTCTTAGGTACAGTGGTAGATGTGTGTCAGTCAGTGTGTGATGCAAGAAATGTCTCCTCGTATTGTATAAACCAACCTCCTTCTTCTCTCCTGCAGCTTCAGGTATTTCACTCCAGGTAGCTGCTGCCTTGATACCTGACCCACACTCACGAGGTGTGAGGTGACACACACAAGGCTAGTCCAAGAGCTGAGGGAAATGTCCTACCAAGAAAGGTTAAGGGAAATCGGCCTGACGACACTGGAGGACAGGAGGGTTAGGGGAGACATGATAACGACATAAAATACTGGGAGGAATAGATAAGGTGGACAGAGACAGGATGTTCCAGAGATGGGACACAGAAACAAGAGGTCACAAGTAGAAGTTGAAGACTCAGATGAGTCAAAGGGATGTTAGGAAGTATTTCTTCAGTCATAGAGTTGTCAGCCTCGCATACCTTGCCAGGTCTCCCACTCTCACAGAC
Source organism: Cherax destructor (assembly GCA_009830355.1). NCBI lineage: Eukaryota > Metazoa > Arthropoda > Malacostraca > Decapoda > Parastacidae > Cherax > Cherax destructor. The sequence goes on from WNWK01040704.1 coordinate 9,673, forward strand.
CCCACAAATCTCCCCCAGAATACAGTTTTGCAAAATAAACTCAAGGTTTGGTACACCAACGCAGACGGAATAACAAATTAGTGTGAGGAGTGGAACGAAATAATCATGGAGCCATCCCCAGACATCACAGCACTCACGGAAACCAAGCTCACAGGAATGATAACAGACGCAATCTTTCCAACTGGATATCAGATATTGAGGAAAGATAGAGGGAATAAAGGGGCGTAGAGGAGTTGCACTGCTCATCAAAAACCAGTAGTGTTTTGAGGAATAGGAAGGAGAGAAGAGAGGGGAAGCAAGGAACACTTCAGACTGGGGGTCTCAAGGTAGTAATTGCAGTGGTGTATAACCCACCACAGAATAGCGGGAGGCCAAGACAAGAATATGATGAGAGCAACAGAGCAATGTTTGATTCACTCGCTGAGGTGTCGAGAAGGGCCAATGTGGGCAGGCCAAAGTTACTAGTTGTGGGTGATTTTAATCACAAGAAGATTGACTATTAAAACCTGGAGCCACACAGGCTAGGATGGGGGAGGTGGTACTGGAAACCCTCATGCATCCACATGTTAGGGACGCTACCAGAGAGAGGAGAGGATGAACTAGCAAGACTGGACCTCATTTTCACTTTGAGTAGTTCAGACAATGAGGACGTCACATATGAAAGGCCCTCGGAGTTAGTGCCCACATGGTCCTGAGCTTCGAATACATAATAGAGTTACAAGTGGGGAGGGAAGCAGAAAGAGTAGGACAGGAGAAGCCAGAATACAAAAGAGGGGACTACACGGGCATGAGAAATTTCCTGCATGAGGTTCAGTGGGAAAGAGAACTGGTGGAAAAACCAGTAAATGAAATGATGGACTATGTGACAACAACATGCAAGGAGGCAGAGGATAGGTCGTACCCAAGGGCAACAGAAACAAGGGGAAGACGAGAATGAGCCTCTGATTCACCCAAAGGTGTAGAGAGGCCAAAATTAAGTGAGCTAGAGAATGGAAAAATTACAGAAGACAAAGAACCCAGGAAAATCAGGAGATTAGCCAAAGAGCCAGAAACGAATATGCGCAGATAAGGAGGGAGGCAGAGAGGCAATATGAGAATGACATAGCATCGAAAACCAGATCTGACCCGAAGCTGTTGTACAGCCAAATCAGGAGGAAAACAACAGTCAAGGACCAGGTGATCAGGCTGAGGAAGGATGGAGAGGAGATCACAAGAAAGGACAGAGAAGTATGTGAAGAGCTCAACACGAGATTTAAGGAAGTATTTTCAGTGGAAACAGACTGGACTCCAGCAAGCTGGAGTAGTGGGTTATACCAACAAGTGCTGGACACAATACACACAACCGAAGAGGAGGTGAAGAGGCTGCTGTTAAGTGAACCAGATACCTCAAAGGTGGTGGGACCGGACATCTCTCCGTGGGTCCTGAGAGAGGGAGCAGAGGAGCTCTGTGTACCACTAACAACAATCGTCAACACATCTATCGAAATAGGGCAACTACCTGAGGTGTGGAAGACAGCAAATGTAGTCCCAATTTTTAAGAAAGGAGACAGACAGGCAACATTAAACTACAGACCAGTGTCACTGACATGTATAGTATGCAAGGTCATGGAGAAGATTATCAAGAGAAGAGTGGTGGAGCACCTAGAAAGGAATGAGCTTATCAGCGACAACCAGCACGGTCTCAGGGAAGGGAAATCCTGTGTCCCAAACCTACTGGAGTTTTACAAGGTGACTGAAGTAAGGCAAGAGAGAGAGAGAGAGAGAGAGAGAGAGAGAGAGAGAGAGAGAGAGAGAGAGAGAGAGAGAGAGAGAGAGAGAGAGAGAGAGAGAGAGAGAGAGAGAGAGAAAGAGAGAGGGAGGGTATACTGCTTTTTTTTGGACTGTAAGAAGGCTTTCGACACAGTTCCAAACAAGAGATTAATGCAAAAGCTGGAGGACCAGGCAAGTATAACAGGGAAGGCACTACAATGGATCACAAAATACCTGACAGAAAGAAACAACGAGTAATGGTACGTGACGAGGTGCACCATGAACATCTCCTGAGACGCACATCAATTAAATAACTGTTGCAAACCTTAGAACAGCGTTTCGACACCTTAGTAAGGAATCGTTCAAGATTCTGTACACTGTGTACGTCAGAACCATACTGGAGTATGCAGCACCAGTTTGGAACCCATACCTTGGCAAGCAAGTCAAGAAATTAGAGAAAGTGCAGAGGTTTGCAACGAGACTAGTCCCGGAGCTAAGAGGCATGTCCTACGAGGAGAGGTTAAAGGAAATCGACCCTGACGACACTGGAGGACAGAAGAGATGGGGAGAAATGATATCGACATAAAAAATACTGAGAGGAATTGGAAAGATGGATAGGGACAGAATGTTCCAGAGATGGGACGCAGCAACAAGGGGTCACAACCGGAAGTTGAAGACTCATATGAGTCACAGGGATGTTAAGAAGTGGAACAGTCTGGAGAGTGATGTAGTGGAGGCAGGATCCATACATAACCTTAAGAGGAGGTATAATAAAGCTCATGGAGCAAGGAGAGAGTGAACCTAGTGGCGACCAGTGAAGAGGCGGGGCCAGGAGCTGTGACTCGACCCCTACAACCACAAATAAGTAAGTACACACAACCGCATTTACTGAGTACACTGAAGAGAGGACACCACGAGTACACACCTCCGCCTCATTAAGATTCTTACTGTTCAATGACTGTTATTCTTATACATTATCCATACTCTTGATTTATCTCTTCACTCTGTCTCTGTCTCTCCCTCTCTCTCTCTCTATCTCCCTCTCATTTTGTTTCTCTCTCTTTATATATATATATATATATATATATATATATATATATATATATATATATATATATATATATATATATATATATAAGAGAGAGAGAGAGAAACAAAATGAGAGGGAGATAGAGAGAGAGAGAGAGGGGTAAGAGAAGTAAACACAGTTACACTGACCCATCACTTCACCTGTCAATTTCTGTTATATCTTCCCCAGCTGCAACGAGAACACTGACCTGCTTCTGTCTTTCTGTCTCTCATTCTGTCCTTTTGTCTCCCGTATATCAGTCTTTTTAAAAGTTAATTAAGAGTTCAACAGAATTGCTGTTTTGATATCTTTTTTATTATATTAAAAATTGTGAGATCCTTGAAATAGTTGCAGGTAACACCTGGTTAACTTACACCATCAACCTCTCGTATTATATAAATATATTTTATTGGTGCTTATTTTATTTAGTGAGATATAAGGAAGGTGTAGGTAATAGTGTAGAGTTAGAGGTATGAGTGAGCCTCTGCTTTTATTTCCTCACTTAACTTGGCTGCCCGTCTTTTAGTGTAATAGTTAGCTTCAGGGTGTCCACGAGGATGGTTGTGGTGGAGGAGTTGGAGACCACTGACCTTGTACATAACATTAAGGCCACCAACATCTCTCCAGGGTAGAAGTCTCTGCTGGAGTGAGAGACTTGACCATCAGGCTGGGTCGAGGCGGGTGATGAGCAGCCGGGCACTGTTCTCTGTCTTGGTCACAAGTCAGGGAGAGGACGGTTCAAGGTGCCACACAGGGTTGTATATACTCAAGGTGCCACACAGGGTTGTATATACTCAAGGTGCCACACAGGGTTGTATATATTTAAGGTGCCACAGAGGGTTGTGTATACTTAAGGTGCCACAGAGGGTTGTATATACTCAAGGTGCCACAGAGGGTTGTATATACTCAAGGTGCCACAGAGGGTTGTATATACTTAAGGTGCCGCAGAGGGTTGTATATACTTAAGGTGCCACAGAGGGTTGTATATACTTAAGGTGCCACAGAGGGTTGTATATACTCAAGGTGCCACAGAGGGTTGTATATACTCAAGGTGCCACAGAGGGTTGTATATACTCAAGGTGCCACAGAGGGTTGTATATAATTAAGGTGCCACAGAGGGTTGTATATACTCAAGGTGCCACAGAGGGTTGTATATACTCAAGGTGCCACAGAGGGTTGTATATACTCAAGGTGCCACAGAAAGTTGTATATACTCAAGGTGCCACAGAAAGTTGTATATACTCAAGGTGCCACAGAAAGTTGTATATACTCAAGGTGCCACAGAGGGTTGTATATACTCAAGGTGCCACAGAAAGTTGTATATACTCAAGGTGCCACAGAAAGTTGTATATACTCAAGGTGCCACAGAGGGTTGTATATACTCAAGGTGCCACAGAGGGTTGTATATACTTAAGGTGCCACAGAAAGTTGTATATACTCAAGGTGCCACAGAGGGTTGTATATACTCAATGTGCCACAGAAAGTTGTATATACTCAAGGTGCCACAGAAGGTTGTATATACTCAAGGTGCCACAGAGGGTTGTATATACTTACGGTGCCACAGAAAGTTGTATATACTCAAGGTGCCACAGAGGGTTGTATATACTCAAGGTGCCACAGAAAGTTGTATATACTCAAGGTGCCACAGAAAGTTGTATATACTCAAGGTGCCACAGAGGGTTGTATATACCAAGGTGCCACAGAGGGTTGTATATACTCAAGGTGCCACAGAGGGTTGTAAATAGTTAAGGTGCCACAGAAAGTTGTATATACTCAAGGTGCCACAGAAAGTTGTATATACTCAAGGTGCCACAGAAGGTTGTATATACTCAAGGTGCCACAGAGGGTTGTATATACTCAAGGTGCCACAGAGGGTTGTATATACTCAAGGTGCCACAGAGGGTTGTATATACTCAAGGTGCCAAAAAAGGGGTTTTATATACTCAAGGTGCCACAGAGTGTTGTATATACTCAAGGTGCCACAGAGGGTTGTATATACTCAAGGTGCCACAGAGGGTTGTATATACTCAAGGTGCCACAGAGGGTTGTATATACTCAAGGTGCCACAGAAAGTTGTATATACTCAAGGTGCCACAGAAAGTTGTATATACTCAAGGTGCCACAGAAAGTTGTATATACTCAAGGTGCCACAGAGGGTTGTATATACTCAAGGTGCCAAAGAGGGTTGTATATACTCAAGGTGCCACAGAGGGTTGTATATACTCAAGGTGCCACAGAGGGTTGTATATACTCAAGGTGCCACAGAGGGTTGTATATACTCAAGGTGCCACAGAGGGTTGTATATGTTAAATTAGACACATATGCAACACTTGGGTATCTTTATTGAGGAAACGTTTCGCCACACAGTGGCTTCATCAGTCCAATACAAAGTAGAAAGGTGTAAGGAGAGGAGGAGTTTGAGGTTATCAGTCCCTCGGCCTGGAGTCGATGTGTTCAGTCCATCAATCTTGTTGGAAGTGTAGCAAAAGGCCGTAGAGGTGGCTTATATGCTGTAATCAGGTGAGATGCAGCAGGAGGAGGCAGGTCATAGTGGTATCAACCACTAGTCGAAGTAAGTCCTTGTCCAAAGGTTTGGACAAATGTTGAAGAATCCCTTTGTATCAAGATCCCAAGAAGTTGTTCTCTGAACCATTCATCTACATCCTGTCTGACACAGCAACTTCTTGGGATCTTGATACAAAGGGATTCTTCAACATTTGTCCAAACCTTTGGACAAGGACTTACTTCGACTAGTGGTTGATACCACTATGACCTGCCTCCTCCTGCTGCATCTCACCTGATTACAGCATATGCCACCCTCTACGGCCTTTCTACACTTCCAACAAGATTGATGGACTAACACATCCCGAGCCAGGGACTGAAACTCAAACTCCTCCTCTCACACCTTCTACTTTTGTATTGGACTGATGAAGCCACTGTGTGGCAAACGTTTCCTCAATAAAGATACCCAAGTGTTGCATATGTGTCTAATTTAACAACTTGTCGGTTCTCTGAACCATTCATCTACAGGGTTGTATATACTCAAGGTACCACAGAAGGTTGTATATACTCAAGGAGGTGCCACAGAGGGTTGTATATACTCAAGGTGCCACAGAGGTTGTATATACTCAAGGTACCACAGAAGGTTGTATATACTCAAGGAGGTGCCACAGAGGGTTGTATATACTCAAGGTGCCACAGAGGGTTGTATATACTCAAGGTGCCACATAGGGTTGTATATACTCAAGGTGCCACACAGGGTTGTATATACTCAAGGTGCCATACAATTTGCTCCTCGGATAGTTTTACACCTGCTACTATCAGAAGGAGATGTAACCTAACTCTCTTATAACTATCACACTATCAGAGACCTTGTTGAACCCCAGGTTATCAACCTTACCACCTTTCACTCTCTTTCTCTCTCCCACAACTTTCTCCCTTCCCTCCTCCCACACACTCCCTCCTCCCACACACTCCTCCTCCCACACACTCCCTCCTCCCACACACTCCCTCCTCCCCACACCTCCCTCCTCCCACACACTCCCTCCTCCCACACACTCCCTCCTCCCACACACTCCCTCCTCCCACACACTCCCTCCTCCCACACACTCCCTCCTCCCACACAATCCTCCCCACCACCCTCCCTCCTCCCACACTCCCTCCTCCCACTCCTCTCCTCCCATACCTCCCTCCTCCCCACCTCCCTCCTCCCACACCTCCCTCCTCCCACACCCTCCCTCCTCCCACACAATCCCTCCCTCCCCACACTCCCTCCTCCACCACCTCCTTCCTCCCCACACTCCCTCCCCACACACTCCCTCCTCCCCCTCCCTCCTCCCACACCTCCTCCTCCCACACTCCCTCCTCCCACCTCCCTCCTCCACACCTCCCTCCTCCCCACACTCCCTCCTCCCACCACCTCCTCCTCCCCACACCAATCCCTCCTCCCCACACCTCCCTCCTCCCACACTCCCCCTCCTCCCACACCTCCTCCTCCCACACCCCTCCCTCCCACACCTCCCCCTCCCCACACACCCCTCCTCCACCCCCTCCTCCCACACCTCCCTCCCCACACCTCCCTCCTCCCACACACTCCCTCCTCCCACACACTCCCTCCTCCCACACACTCCCTCCTCCCACACACTCCCTCCTCCCCACCTCCCCTCCTCCACCTCCCTCCCACACACTCCCTCCCCCCACACCCCTCCTCCACACCTCCCTCCTCCCCACACACCCTCCTCCCACATCCCTCCTCCCCACCCCCTCCCCCCCCTCCCCACACTCCCTCCCCCACACTCCCCTCCCTCCCACCCCCTCCTCCCACTCCCTCCTCCCACCCTCCCTCCC